>OU015501.1:7303639-7446139 GCA_907164885.2 Dolomedes plantarius | reverse complement strand
CTTCTAATGGTTGGTATACTTGAATCGAAAGTATGCCGAGTAGACGAGTGTTCATGAAATTCCCTATTTTAGTTCCCTATTTTAGAAAGGAATTTATTTGTCTTTTAATTTGGACAAGCACCTGAATGTTTGAATAATAATTTTCAATACTCCTAGTAATAAAAAGACTTGAATTATTTTACGGTTGGTTGGTTGATTGGTTGATTGACTGGCTTGATCTAAACTGCTATAAATTTTCGAATGACACACCATATCCCGAGTTCTCTGGAAACTTTAATTAAGAAAAAGAAATGGTTTGACCTTAAAAATTTATTCTCCAGATAAAAGCCCGAAATTTTCTGTTTCAGAAATTTTTCTATAAAAGTTTGAATTCTAATTATATGTTCTTTTTCTGCTATTGCCGTTTTAAAGTGTAGACTTTAAAGCATGAAATGAAAGTGCGAAAACAGCTATTGTTTACATGCATATTGTACAGTGGATAACTTGAGACATAAAGAAATTCCGAGACACATGTTTTCTGACTTTTTCTGTATGAAATACTATAGTTTTAGGAAAGTTTTTGTTTTAAACATTTTTTTACCCACCTTCATTATATTCTAAAAAAATTATTTCTTAATCACTCGTATTTCAGAAAATAAAAATGCCCAACAAAAGTAACACAAAAATCGGTTACATTATGACGAATTTTTTTCAGATCAAAAGACTGGAAATTAATGTCTCTTAGATTAAGTATTAAATCTTTAATTTTAATGAAACCTCTTACATTGAAAATAATTATGTAAATTCAAAATGCACGTGGACCATGAAAATGCAAAAAATAAAAAAATAAATAAAAATAAATAAATCACTAGTTCTACGTTTAAAAAGATACGGGATATTTGAAAATTCGCTTATTAACCTTGGAAATACTAATGGGTTTGATCTCTGTTAAACTAATGAATGTCAGACTAATAAAATCTGAAAGCTAATTATTTTGATTCAAAACACTTTTCTAAAAAGTAATTAGCCTATCAATTTTAACATATCTTGTGCAAAAATAATCCACTTAAAATTGTTTTTCTGTAAATTTTTAAAAAAAAATATACATGAAGTGTTACGAACGATAATGCGCTTATAGGGGGATTATACAACAATCTAATTACTAATCTAATGATAGAAATCATTAAAAGCGTTCTTTGAGAGAGAGGTTCTGTTTCGACTTATAATTATGGCAATTTAAAAAGTTACTAGAGTTGAGGAATCTATTGCTTAATCAAGCTAGACAGCTTGGTTAAATATTAAAAAAATTATTTACAGTCGAATTACAACTTTTTTAGGTAAAATATTAATGCATAAAATAATACTCTTAATCAATTTTTAGTTATGTACGACTTGTAAATTGTTTGACTTTGCAAGAGAGAGAAACTGGTATACACTCTACAACAAAAAATTCGACCCACCAAGAAGGAATTGTCCGATTGTAATGAAATTTCGTATGCAAAGATGTTTCAACCGAACATGCAAAGGATTGAAGTTTGGTGCCCAACGATTGAATAGCAGGAGCTCCACGGCATCAGAACTGCGCATCCAGCAGGTGTATTTAAAGAGCAGTTCTCGATCTGATGTTCGAAATTTCTGCTGTTCTTACGTTGGCTGTAACAATGGCACGCCGAAGGATTCATGCTTACTACAAGCATGTTTCAGAATTTAAATGTGGTCGTGTCATCGGACTGAAAGAATCTGGTAAGGCAAATCGAATAATCGCTCCCCATCTGGATCGAAGCAATGCAGCGATTAGACGATGCCGGCAAGGGTGAGTCAACAACGGCAGATTTAAGCATCAGAACGGCAGCGGTCGACATAGGACCACAGCAGAACGGGAAGACAGAGCGATTATCACATCAGCTGCCACAGCAACGGATTCGTCGTTACCAACCATCCGACGTGTGACCCGCACACAAGTGTCCAATATGACCTCTGACAGACGACTAAGAGATCGGAATGTACACTCGCGCCGACCGTTACGCCTCTTACCACTCACGCTTGTACACCCGTCAAGTCTGATTACAGTGGTGCTTAACTCGATCAACTTGGAACTGCGTCGACTGGGGACGTATAATCTCTAGTGACGACTCCCGCTTCCAACTGTGTCCTGACGACTACCGAAGACGTGTATGAAACAGCGTGGATATCCTGCTCTTACTATCGCACGCCACACAACAAAGTGTTAGGATTTCGGGTGCAATTTCTTTGATAACTGACCCCTTTGGTTGTTATTTTTGACGCACAGTGACACACAGCACAGCGGTACGTAGAAGACATTTTGCGACCCGGTTTGTTGCCGTTCCTCTTGTGCCACCTTGGACTTACTTTTCAACAAGATAATGCCGGGTTGTATGGATTGTCTTCAGTCTTGCCGAACATCTCCTTGACCATCTAGGTCACCTGATCTCTCCCCCATAGAGCCCATTTGGGACGTTATTGCCGTTAGTTATAAGAAGGCGATAGCAACAATCCCGGCATTTTGCCGATTTAGCCGGACAGTTGGAGACAGTTTGGCAAGAAATCCTGCACGACACCATCTGGGAACTTTATCAGTCTATGTTGTACCGGGTGACAGCTTGCATCTAGGCCAGAGGTAGACCAACGCCCTATTGACTTCCTCACTTTGTAACGATCAAACTCTGCAATAAATCATTCAATTATTCTGAAATTTTAATCAGGGTTTTTTTCTGTGCATGTTCTTCCCATCCAAGTTTTATCGCATTCGGATAACTCCTTCTTGGTGCGTTGATTCTTTTGTTATAGAGCGTATTTTGAAAAAAAAAAACACTGTTCTTCAGCCTATGAAAAATCTTTTGCCGACGTAACTACGTTTCAAGCAGTTTACTATGTTCAGTGACTTACTGGAGAAATACTAGATACTTATTGTTGGATTAGATTTTTATGGCAACAGATGCAGAGAGGACAATTAGAAAGGTAATAATTGGATATAAAAGTTAAAATTTAGATTCTATAAAATTTAGCCAAATAGAAAGATAAACTCACGAAATTCTGATTGTGTGCATTTTGATATCATGAGTAATGCAGTTTTTTAAAACTAAAATATTTCATATCCGTCTGAAATCGTACATCTTCTAAAATCTGGAGTTCGTTGTAGGACATAAAGTTTAAATAAAATTTTGGTTCCTCGAAGATTTTGATAAAAATAGAAAAGTTTTATTAGGATATTAATAATTTTCTCTTTGTAAGAGTTTTTTCATTAATTTCGTTTTCCAGAAAGTCAAAGTGTTCTTGAATCAATTTTGCTTTCTACTCGCGAAGCGTAAATATGTAACTATGTAACACAGCTAGATTCCAGTTAGGAATCAATTAGGCGTAAGCACATTGGGGGGATGGAGGGCTACGTTTAAGAGAAAAAGTATCTCCTTGCTAGTAATCGTTGCAGCAGATAGCAAGACTGATTTACGAAGCACACCTTCTTCGAAGCCCCTTAAACCAACATAGAAAATAGATCTAGTGTATACGAAGGCTTGATACTACGTCTAAGAAGTTAGTGGAGGATAGAATTTCGTGGAGGTCAGCCATTCGAATTAAACATTTGGGCGTTGAACCCGAAGGATTATATTTTGTAAGCCAGGGTCATTGGCTAAATTTCCCATTGTTTTATTTGGCTATATTTAACCCTTACGTCGGCTCATCGGTCTAGAAGACCGCTGTTGCACCTGTTCTGAAGGATGGGATGGGGGTGGGGGTGATCAGACTGTTGGGGGTTTGGGAGTTCTTCAGTCGGGTCCTGACCTTCAAGTACAATACATCGGAGATTTTCGCCCACTCGTAGCTTATCGGTAAATTTAATCCTTGTAAAACATAGTCGGTCTTTTGGACCGATGAGCCTTAAACTGATTTAAATTTTTGCCGGTCTGAATGACCGATAAACCTTGAACCGTACTAATTGTCTGTCAGTCTGTATGCATTCTATTTCCAAGATCTTTGTTTTATTGTTGTAGCTAGCATGGCTGGAAGAATTCCGAGAGAGTAAACAAGTTAGAGGGTCCAACGCTGCCCTTTACCAGAGCAAGTTTAGCTTTTGTTATTTACTGACAAGTTGATGAAAAAGTCGTCAATCTTTCCAATATCAAAATAACAAAAATACGCCCACACATCGAAAATCATTCAGATCATTATTATAAGGACATTACATTAGAAGTAATAAACGCATTCATTGGGATAATGATTCTTTTTGCAATTTTTAAATCCTCTCGAGAATCAATGACCTCGTTATTCTCTTTACAAAATTTTCTATTTGTAAAGTTTTGTTACCAAATATTTTCTATTTGTAAAGTTTTATTACCAATGTTATTTTTATAACTGTATGATATATACAGACTGAATTTTTGTTGAATAATCTATTTTTTAATTACCCTTTTCAAGAATGAGATGTGGCAGTAGTTTTTCATTAATGACTTATAACTGCGAAAAACTTATAAAAATAGGAAAATATCCTAATTTTATAGCATGGTGGTCTGTGAGGCCGATGATTTGGGAAACAGTATAAAGACAGATTAACCGACGTAAGGGTTAAGAGCATTTGCTATATTTAGTTTATTCTCAAGTCATATTGTAAATAAACTTTTATTTAATCTCTGAATAATAGTTATAACACCTTTTTTATCCTTGAACCTTGTTAGTTATTGGGAAATCTTTTACAGGGATAGTAGTCTTTATGAAATCAAAGTTGGTTGCTGTATTATGTTGAAATTACTTTGTTATTAACCCCTAGACATGTAAGTCAATTATTTTCTTTCAAAAGGACAGCTGTGTTCACGTAAGAGGATAACCACTTACGGGGAACTAAGTGAGCTCATTGGGACTCAAATTTGGGGAGCCCGAAATTTAGCTCTTTATTATATGAAAAAAGTTATCACATCTAAATTCATGAGGTGAAGTCAATTGATTAACGTAAAATAATGAATTACACACAATTTTTCTAACTGTAGGAAATGAGCATTTTTTCACATTACTCATTAGTAACGCTTTGTGTCAGCGCACTTTTACATCGCTTAAGTATATTGAAAACAATTTACACAGTTCATTAGCTAACACGAATTTACACGGTTTGTCTCTAATGTTTATAGAAAATAACATTGTTCAAGCATTACATTGCGAAGTCTGAAAACCCTCCAATGCTTTGGCAAGAAAAATATCTATATAGTCAATGTTTATAATTTGTATTTTGAATTTTTGTTAAGAGTATGTTTATTTTTAAATACTATTTGAAGCGCACTTTGTATATCCCTTTCAATATTTAAAATTAATTATCTCAAGTTGGAAATAAAAAGCATTTATCAGTTTTTACTTAAATATGTAATAAAATTAAATATGTTTACTGACTGTGCTAACAACAGAATTTACTAAAACTTCGGTGGGACGAGCTGAAACTAGGAAGGGGCTGCCTGCTCCCTCGAAGTTGTTCCGGAAAAATCTAATATTTTTTTCAGTTAGGAAAAGAACCAATAAACTTTACATTTGTAAATTGATCATTGGGACAATCCCATTTAATTCTCCTGTCTGAAGAAAAAATATGCTTCTTCAATGGTAGTTGCCAGTCATAATTTTTATTGTGAATGTCAAGATACATTGTCTCCTTTCTTGCTAACAAAAATTAGAGGGCTTAAGACCCTTCTTTCAAGCATGCTGCTTTTGCAGAACCATTGGTGCTGGTCTAGTGCTGGAGAAGGTCAAAATTTGAGTTATTAAATATTTATTTTATTAAATGGTAAAATGTTGGATTTATTTCCCTCATTTTAATTGCATGAAGGCATTTCATCACTAAAAATTAAAATTCATTAATCCAAGTGCTCTAAGTGTATTGCAGATGTTATGCCTTCTTATTAATTTAATTTATTCGTGATGTTTATCTCTGTTTGTGGTTGTGTTAGTCCTATCATCGCAAGAGATTAAACACAATGCTAAGGTTTTCAAAGGCAATTACAGATAATCGCGTGTTTTGCTGGTATCTCGTTTGCAGAGGAAATGCTTGATACGAATAGATCGCCGAATCCGTGGAGCATAGTGTAATTCCTTTAGCAAGTTCACACAAACGATGAATATTTGATGATTTGAGTTTCGGGATCATTAATTACTCCTCTTCAACCGATCGAAAAGCAATCGAGCTTTATAACGGGGTCAACGTAATTGCCATTCTTTGCACGATCGTTTTAGCGGTCACGTACACTCGTTTCCAGTTTTGCGATAGCGTAATGAAATCTTTTACAAGTAACTTTAGAGTTTCATGGAATATTTCCCTTTTGCTTTCTCCGCCAATTGCAATGGAAAGCGGGTTTATGCCATGGATATCTTTTAACAGTTTGGAATTGCTGTTAATGTAATTTAATTAAATTTATTTCAAACATGAGATTGAAAGGTTAAAAAAAATCATCAATGTATAGTACAGCGTTCATTTTTACTCTCAAAATTTGAATAAATTGTTTTATTTTAACTCTAGTTTAATCTACCAGAACATTAACATTGAACTTTATTGCGATTCTACTGCCATGCATAATATTTGTATAGAGCCAAAAGTACACCCTAAATTAGTTGATCATGGTCTTTCCCCATCGTCCCCAATGAAATAACTCAAGAATAAAACTATCTGAAAAGAAAAAAAATTGAAATCTAGATATTAAACTTAAAACAGAGCTCATAGAATAAAATAACAGAAACTGCAAATTTCTCTGATAGAATATTACCGAGTACAGCATTTTTTTTCTTTTTGCTGTACATTTATATTTTAAATCTATTAATGGGGTAGAAATTTTTACAATTTACCATTTTTTAAAGGACATATCTCAAATTCCTTCCAACGCGTCTCTAAGAAATTTTGTACGTCATTTTTCGTTTTACTTTCAACAAATTGCCCTCAGGATTTTTGATTTCGGGTAAAAATTACTGGCAATGCTTCTCTCGAGAGAAAAAAACTTACCCTGAAAATGTTTTTACCCTTTAAAGTGATTAGGTTTATATGGAGAAAAAAACATCCATAAATCTTGAAAGCAACCAATTTTCAAAACCTGTACTATACACATAAGTAAAAAAGCAACAACATAGAAATAGACCTACAATACAGTAGACTTATTTCAAAAACTAATCATGTATTAAGTTTTGAATTTTAATTTTTATCAAAAGAAGATTTCATATTACTTACATGAAACTCTTGGGAAACGCATCACAGGAACACAAAGCTGCTTGATATCTGCAATAATAAAGAAAAAAAATAGCAACTAATTTAGAACTAAAGAACTATTATGAATAAACGAACAAATGGATGGATGAACGCATATTAATACGAAACTTTCTAGAAGTAAGAAATTATTTCTTTCTATACTTTTTATTGTGAATATTCTACAGCTAAGTGTCCCTGAAAATTTCAAAATTTCAAATACATTTATAAGCATAATGATCTTTATAATGATCTTTGAATAAACAAGTTTGATGAAAAAAAATCATTTCTAATTGTTTTTAATTTTTTTTAAAAATTTTCTGTCAGGGGTCCACATAAATACTCAATAGAAAGGATCCATAACTCGGAAATACGTAGACATTTTGTAAGTGCATCTGACACAATAAACAGGCGTTCTAAATTCAAATTAAAATAACAATAGAAAGTCTCAAAAGCATTCTTGCATGTTTTATTATTCATTATTCTACTATGAAGACGACACAATGATATTATATATATATATATATATATATATATATATATATATATACAGTAACCACTGCTTATAGTGATCAGTGGTTATAAAAGTCAACCGTTTATAAGAATCAATATCGCGAAAACAACAACAAATGTATTATTTCCATGTTAAAATTTTCGCTTTAAAGAATCAATCCACCGGTTTTAAGAATCAGTTTACACTCTTCGCTTTCCTTTCATTTTTCCAAAAAAAAAAGCCATTTAAACCCTCAAAAGGCACGAAGTTCTTTCTTTTTTTTTAAAAAAAAGATTGATAAGATGGGATGGAATATAGTCATAAAATTCATCCCTTTCTTTGTTAGACATAACATAATAGTGTCTCCTTGAACGCTTCAGTACAACACTGTCCTATTAGCTTGACCCGGGGGCATCTTTACCCGTCCGGGTTCGATTTCACTTTTCTCCACTGACAAACAAAAATAGAGACTCTATTTTCCCACCTCCCACATCCTGGTTGCGGCTTCCTGGACCCTGAAACACATAAATCTTTGGCGAAGTGTCCACTATCACTTAGGCAAACGTAACATTAGTAGATTCAGCACGTTATCAAACAGTGAAACATAAGCTAGAAGATGAATCTTCGTCTGAGATTATTAGTATTGAAAGAGGTATAAACAGCCTCCTGAAAACTTCATTACGTCAAACTACCATAGAAAACTTTCTTGCTCCCTTCCTGCAGTTGAAATGTTAAAACTGTTAAGCAGGTATGTTGTAACAAATATTGGATTTTTTTCTTCTCTTACTATAATCATGTGTATCTACTTATAGGTCTAAAAATAAAGTTGTATTTTTAAAATTATAAAAAAATAATTTTAATAAAAGATAATTAACGTAAATTAAAGAGTATTTTATGGTAAGTTATATAATATATGTATATATAGGTGTGTGTGTGCCTGTCCAAACACCTAAATTTCGGCTATAAGAATCAACCGCTTATAAGAATCAAAAACAATAATAACAAACGTGATTCTTATAAACAGAAATCACTGTATATATATATATATATATATATATATATATATATATATATATATATATATATATATATATATATATATATATATATACAGTGGCTCCCAAAAGTGTTCGTATACTTGCGATTTTCAATGAAATAGGGGTCTATCCATTAATTAGAATGAATATTTCAGAATGGATATTTAATAATAAGATCTATAAACTATTCATAACAAAGATACATGAAATATTTTAAATAGATAGTAAAACTATTTTTAAGAAGCCACTTTCGCGGTCCAGAAAACTGAAGCCTCCCCCCTCCCCCCCCCCCCCCAATTACTTCTACTGCCATCATGTTACCAACTACTCTACTAACATAGGCTACTTTCTTTGCTTAGTAAAACCTTTCTTTGGAATCAGTTGTTTTCTTACGAGCAAAACACAATGGATGCCAGTGAAATGAAGTGCATAAATATCAAATCAAGTTTTTTTTATTGTGATATTTAGAATACGAGAAAATCAATTTACATATTAATTAAAAAACACATCTTCCAAAGTTCATCGTGGTTAAGGTTCAATGGGAAAAATGGCATTTTTATGGCAGGTTTGTACAACCTGCTTGAAATTTGGGGTCATGTTCATGCAGATGATTCTCATCAAGTGGTTAAGGTGGTCATCTGTGAGTCGAGATCTGTACCGGTTCTTAATGAAGTTCATTTTTAAGAATGCTTCTTCACACAAATGAGCCAAACATGGTACACAATTTTATGGCCAAAGCTTTGAAACCAGGACACTTTTTCTCACACATTTTTTAATCCAAAATTGGTCTCTCCCAAGAATTTTGGAACTTGAGCATAAATGTCCTTTAAAAAAACATATCCTTGGAACTCGATTATTTCCAACTGTAGGGCAGCTTTGTTGCTTTTGAAAACATCTGCCGCTTCACTGGTCCATACACCATTGGGCATAAGTGAAAAACTGTTGTTAACAACCTGCCCAACATTTTCAATATTTTCAAAGTTAGTAAGTCTTTCTTGAAATTCAGATTTAAGTTTTTCCAAAAACTCTTCGAATTGGCTGATGGCAATACTCTTATTACTGTCACAAACTGTCTTAAGGTGAGGAAAGTGTAAACGTTCTCCGCTAATATCTTCGGAGAAGAGGTCAATCTTTTTTGAAAAAACTCTTTACTTCTGGGAGAAGTTCGCACTCAGATTTAAAATTTGCCTTGTAGTTTGATGTTTAAAAGATTCAGGTGCTTAAAAAGATCAGTCAAAAATGCGATGGTTGCCACGTTTTCTTCAACGTCAAGGAGAAAGCCTAAATAGTCACTTGCTACTCTTTGATCGCTAGTTAAAGGAAATTCTTTGATGTTCTCCAATACTGCAAAAAATCTTTCAAGCACCAAGCCTTTAATTTGCCCTCTCACATTGTTGTGGAGAAGCAAGTCATCAAACTGAGCATCAGTCTCTTCAAGAAATAATTTAAATTGACGAGGCTTAAGAGATGAGTTTACCCGTATATAAAGTTAATTATTTGTATCACCGTTTTCATTTTATTCTGACGACTGGGATTCAGACTGCAGCACAACACAATTTGATGAATAATACAGTGGTAGGATATCAAATTTTCATTGCGTTTAGGATCATTGCTGAATCGCTGAACCAAGCATTGCTGGTGCCCAAGCATTGTTGTCTGTTGTTGCCGATATAACTTTTGTCATTTCCAAAGCAGC
Source organism: Dolomedes plantarius (assembly GCA_907164885.2). Taxonomy (NCBI): domain Eukaryota; kingdom Metazoa; phylum Arthropoda; class Arachnida; order Araneae; family Dolomedidae; genus Dolomedes; species Dolomedes plantarius. Next base: position 7,435,712 of record OU015501.1, on the reverse strand, counting down.
TTGGTTGAAATATTCTGTAACATCCTTGTACAAATCCTCTCCTGACATAGGATAAATAGTCAGTAGTTCTTCAAAAAACTGTTCACGGGTTCTGTCGAGGTAGCGCACCGAAATAACCAGGTGCTCTGTATCTGTAATGTGGCAAGATTCGTCCAAAGCCAAAGCATAGCAATCAGCGGCAGTTAAAGTTTGTTTCAAAGTTTCATAGTTTCCCTCTGACAAAACTTGTGTATTCCCTGTGCTTGAAGAAGCAGATAATGGATTACATAGAATAGTATCAACGATATCCTTTTTATTCTCAAATAATGCATTTCCAGCATCCAACATGCACTATTTTACAATATCTTCATCATTATATGGCTTCATATGTTTGGATAGAGTCCAAGAAATACGTAAAGAAGCCTCTGAACATTTTTCTGTCGTAGGTCGATTCATGATTTGTGCCGATGTTATGTAATTAGAACATAAACTCTGAATTTTACTTGATACGCTGATTACAAGCGCTAGACCAGACTAAAAGAGTAGGAGAGAGGGGAGAGCGGGTGTTACTCATAGCTCAAGGTCAAAGCGGTAGCTATACTGGTGGGGGGAGTGTAAGGGGGTTGCAGAATGAAACATTATTATTTTCTCAGAAGGAATCATTATTATTTTCTGAAAATACACAATTCCTTCCCGGTCCGTACAAAGCTTGCCTGCGGTCCGGATACAGACCGCGGTCCGCCATTTGGTGACCACTGCTTTATAACAATCATTGAACACTGTTTTATGCATGTCCACAAGAAAACCATAATTAAAATGAACTAAACTAAGAGAAACTTTATTAAGTTTTGAATTTTAGCCCATTCATAAATGCGTTGTATTACTTTAAATTTAATGTTATTAAACAGAAATATATGTCTCACCATATAACTAATTTTATCAATCTGTATTTAGTTTCCCTCAGTGATAAAAATAATACCTTAAAAAGAACAAAATTTTCTAGCTATTTAGAGTTATTAAACTAATATATGAAGTTATTTTCATTAACTGTGTTATGTATAGAGCAATATAAAATTACTTACCTTTTAAAAATGGTTTAACCCATAAAATGTTTAAATTCTTGTTTTACATTTTAGAAATATTTGAAAACTTATATGTAAAAAAATGAATAGATTTTTCTGTTTGATCCCTGGGGCGCATGAAAGGAAAATATCCCGAAGCCCAAAAAGTCTATTGGTTTTTAAAGCTGCAAAATTTTTATCTAGAATTAATAGTAAAAATGAATTTCTGAAGAAATATCTTCAACTCTCATATTTTGCGATAATTTTTACCTTAAAGGCCTCCAATAATCAGTTGTCATTTCGCCTTTTTATAGGCATTATCAGCTGCTTCTGTTAAATCTTGTTGATATGTATCATGTCATTCAATCTATACACTGATCGAGGTCCTTTTTCTCGTTGACGGCTCGATTTGATTTTTGCTAACGACAGCAAACAAGTAGAAAATACAACTGTGGCCGGAAATTTTATTTCCGATGCTCGAATAAGATCTTTCGGACGAAAAAAGGGAGAAATATATATAATCTTTTGTCTTCGCTTGATTAGGGGTAAAAGAAGCTATAAATCGAACTGGAACTATCATAAGGATTATTAAGAAATATAGAGGTATCGTTTTTCTAGATAAGTTTGTGAGATGTTTCCTAGCAACGGCTTATCAGCATAGAGATACAGACGACGCAGCTTATTGCTTACCGTGGCAGAAGCAATTAACCATTAGGTTTGCTAAAAACCGTAGTGTATTGTTAAGAATATTTCATTTTATCCTTGTAAACACGAAATTGTTTCTTAGTGATCTAGGAAATCATTTATGTTGTTTAAATCCTCATGATTACCGAAATATTGATCATAAGAAATATTTCTGGAAATCAATATTTATTACTAAGATATTTCTCCATGTTTTCTGTAAAAAAAATCGTCTTTTTACAGTTTTTTCCTTAAGTTCTGATGGTAAAAGTCCTACTTTAATGCGCGTTTTCTACCGTTAAGGCCATGTGCCCTCCTCTGGATCTGGAACTAGACCAGGTTTCAGGCGAACTGTTATATCAAAAACGATAGATTGTCCTTTAATGTGTCAAAAGTTGGATTATTTTTCTCATGGATTTCATTTAATTCCCAGGTAGACGGGTGGGTACAGTGTCAACTACCTTCTCTCGGCTTACTGCGCTACTGGTAGTCGGCTAATAAACTACGAGGTCAGAAAGAGAGATTGCATCATATATAACCGTTCTCAGAGCAAGTAAATACAATACTTTCACCCCAAGTTACATGATAGGATGGCAACAGCTTTTTATATATTTTTTTAGTAAAACTGATGGTAAAGTATTAAAACCTAAATTTTAAGTTCTTATAGTTTATTTTCAAATTTGTTTGAATTTTGCAATATAATTAGCATTCAATTTTTATCTCAATAATTTTATTTCTTCACAATTTTCAGCTATATTCAATTTCAATTTTCATCTTATAGGTTTCAAATAAACTGTGACCTGCAGTTAATTGCCTCAACTTCTATATCGTGATTTATGTGTTCATACGTGGTTCTTTCTCGGTAGTTATATACTGCCTACCAATATGTATTTGGACACCTGTGATAGAAAACCGAAACTGATTCATATTCAATAGTTGATAGAATCTCCACGAGCGTCAATTTCACCCTCAACTCTCCGGGACATGCTTTCTACAGGTCCTTGTATGGCGGCTAGTGGTATTTTCTTCCACTCGACGAGGCAAGTTCCATCACCGATTTTGGACCGTTGTTGCAGCCCTTAATTCGGCGATCCAACTCGTCTCAGAGGTTCTCGATAGGGTTCAGTGTGCTCTGGGCAGGCCAGTCCATTTGTTAACCCCATTGTCACCATACCAATCCATAGTGGACCTCGCAACATAGCAGCTGGCGTTGCCGTCCAGGAAGTAACATGGGTCCAACACACCACAATCTAAGAAGCACATTGTCATCCAAAATAGTGCAGTAGGCGTAGATGGTTGAATTGGGACAAAGAGTCCCAGTTCATAGCAGGAGAGTCACCCACAGACCATAATTCCACGTCCGCCGAACTTTACCGTTGCATTCCGGCAGGAGGCGTTCTCCAGGCAGACGCCAGACCCAGACCCTTCCATCCGAAAGGTAGAGGGTGAACCTTGATGCGTCGATCCAGAGAACCCGTTTACACTGATCTACGGTTCACTTTCGACGTGATTTGTACCACAGTAACCGAGCAGCACGGTTGTACTTTGTGATCAAAGGCACCACCAGGAAAACCAAGCAGATGTGAATCCTCACGGATGGTATTCAACAAAACAACACTCCCAGATGCCTGTTAAAATTCCAGGGGTATGTGGGCCATCGGTTGGGTGCGGTTCTTCCGAATTTCCCTGGACAGCACCCGTCGGTCTCTGTCTCCCAGTTTCGTGGGTCTGCCGATTCGGGTCACATTCCAACAACCCTTGCCCACCTTTCACTTCTGAATCACATAGGCCACTGTCGATTTAAGGTAATTCAACTCGCTAGATATGTCCGTTAAGGATCGGCCATTTCTGTGATACCCGTCGATTACATCGATCTCGAAATCAGATAACTCTGCACTCCGTGTCATTTTGCATGCCACTAATGCCAATATTGTTTCCTTCACGATATTTAACGGCGGAGGGAGTGACATATATCAGGACTGCAGATATCGTTATATGCATGGGTACCCAAAAACTTATTAGTAGATAGTGTATTATTGAATTTCACTTGATTTATATGGTTTTACTTGAATACCATGGCTTGTTCTTTAGAGTATAAAGCTTCTCGCCGATCCATGTGAGTAGATAAGGGATTAATGTACCATCACCAGTGGACTGTAAACTTTTGTATTGTCGATGCATGCTACTGTGGCAACGGGTACTAAGGTTTTAATTTTATTTAACGTAAATAAGATGTTCTCTCTCTCCCAAAGTTCTCTACTTGTGAAATCTTCCCACGGTCACTAATGGCCCTCAATTGAATCAATGCATTTCTTCTTTTGAACTTTATTCTTATTTGCAATTTGTTATGATTAAATTTAAAAAAAAATTCAAAGCATTCGTCATCGTTATTTACAAATTACCTTTTAATAGTAGTGCAATGAACTCCCAATTATCTGTGCTATTTGAATGCATGGATGTACACACAAAATCTGTAAACAAGGGTAAAAAAATGTTCTGGAACATCGTAAAAAAGAAGTACACAGAAAGCTTGTTTATCTGAGTGCAGTTTCCCACGTAGCGTTAAATTTTTTTTTAAAGAGAGCAAATTGTCCGAGAAAATGTGAAAGGCATTTGTAAAAATCGGAGATTTTACAAAAACTTACAAGTTTTGATGTCTTGTAATTTTAGACTGACAGTTCTTGAATACTCTCCGTGGACCAATTTACACTTTATCAAAATATATTTATTCTAAAACTTAGGAAAACCTGTGTTTAGCTATATACAGTAAATTTTTAGTAATTAATATTGATTGCAAGAATTGAGAAATCTATAATATATGAACTGCGCTTATGCTCAATCCAGAGATGTCAGAAAATTTTAATGTTACAGGTTTTATAGATTTTCCACGATAGGGATTCAAACCCAAATAAGAGAGTTTTATAGTAGCTGATTTTAATCTGTGAAGATAGTTTTTTCCTATGATTTCTCTCTTACCAGTCAACAAACTTTATTATACGCAAAGGATAATGATTCTTATTTAGATCTATGATTCTTATATAGACTGATATCCAGTGTAATTATTCTTTCGAAAAATATGAATTTTTTTGTTAAGTTATATGATAAAAAATATATTAAGTTAATTGCTGTGATGAAATAAACAGCGTACTTCAAGAATTATTTTTCACGGTGCTTAATTAAATAATTATATTAAGCTCTTCAACAATATGAATATCTAATGCACATATTTCAGTTTTCTATTACAATTCCCGCGTGCTTTACTTTTAATTACAATTCAACATATTAAATAAAGACCTAATGAACTATGCTTTGGTGGCGTATAGATATTCCATAAATAAATATAAAAGCGAAAAGTTATAAATATTCTTTAATACTAAAAGAAAATATGTTTTTATTTCTTTGAAATATGAACGAAGGCAATTATGATAGACAAATTCCAAAGATATCGCATCAAAGAGGTAAAGATATTCAAAGCATAGCTAATTTACTGCATTTTATTCACCCTTTATTTGATTTAATATTCATTCCATTAGTTTTAGAGAAATGTTATATAAGGAAAAAAGGAATTATTCGTATTTTTCATTTCAGGGGAAACATTTTCAGCATTTAATACTGGAAATATGATCGAAGTTCTTTAAGATACTACCAAATTATTGAAGTATTTATAATCCTATAAAATACAAATAACATTTATTGAAAATACTCTTACAATTGTGGTAAAAGTATTTTGTATAATATAAAATTATTAGTATGTAAGACATAGCTATTCCAGTCAGTTCAGACATAGAAACTGATAAAATAGTCACAAACAAGCATTTTTGAATAAGTCCTGATCGCGCTTGATGTTTTTTTTGAGAAATGTTCCAGAAGTTTGTCACTTGAAAGTCTAGAAATAAAACTAAAATGATAAATATTTTAACACGGCACTACGCTTTTTTTACGAAACTGTAACAGTATTGCACAAAATCTGTTAAGTTTGGGCGAAATGCAATACTGTGGCAAGATAATATAAACTCAGTAATTAGATACAGATATTTCTAAATTATTGTTAGAAACTGAAGTCGAAAAGAATAATTGTACAATATTCAGTTCTATTGTGAAATTGTTAATTTTGTAGCATCAATAAAAATGTCAGAAATAAAAACAAGGAAAAGAGTTGCTTTTTTCAAAAATTTCAACTTGTAATTTATTTCTAAACGATGATTTTTTTCTTATTTTTTCGTAACCTTTGCTTCTACATAAAAATATTTTCAAATAAAAACTTTGACATTCGTCTCCCATATATCAGTTAAATACTCTTTTCAGTATCTTACATGAAGGCATATTATTCTCAAATTAAACTATAAAAAAAATCTGATTTTCAAAAAACGATTTGTATCTTTGAATGAAAGATTGCTACTCACACAATAGAAAGCGTAAATAAAGCTATCTTTACAGTAAGCTTCTTTATCCTTAAACAAAATAGTAAATATCCCCACTTTGGGATAAAAACTTATCCGATTCTTGCAATCGCCTACACGAACTCACCATTCATATTCCTTTATCACAATACTAATCTTTCTCCCTTCCCGATAATCCTATATAAACAAGCTGTTGAAACTTTATTCTTAATAAATATAGACAGTTTCAGACAGTGAATTTTGAGTCATTCTCACTGAAAAGCATAAAAGAAATTTATTTCGCAGAAATCGTCGGGAAATTTCTTTTTAGAGCCCTAAATTTAATTTTCCTGTTTCATTTCCAACTTATCGATCCCATCTGAGATTCCAAGCAATTGAATGCAATTGAAACGACAATAGCATGCAACTGAAAATATAAATTAAATTTTTAACGTTAAGCAAATCTCTTGTGCAGATTTGAAACAGGATAATGGGATGGAAGTAAAGGTAAGTTGAGGCAATCGAGAATCATGAAGTCACTCGTGGCATCTCTACTGAACAACTGCAATTATTGTACTGTTTGAAAAATAATAAAAAAACTTAACTAGCATTTGAATTTCCCTTCTTATATAACAATTTAAATATACACTTAAATTTCAAATAATTTTGCCCCCCGGAATATCAATAGGCACTTTTCAGAAAGCACAACATTTTTTTGCATTTATTTGAAAAAAGAACAAAAATTAATTTAGCCAAACATTACATATTACAAAACCATATTATAAGAGGTTCGTCTCTCAAACAGTGACAAAAATATAGTGAAACCATGTTTTAGCTCTCAAATAGGATTTCTATACATGTCATGCATGATAATCATAAATTTGAGGACACTGAGATCTCTTTGATTATTGACTTCTCGATGGCCTCACTATTACTGAATCCCACTTGGCATGTACGTTCTCCAAGTAAAGGTTTGAGGAGTTTAGACCATTTATCGTTGTACCAAAATGAAACCCAAAACCTCACAGAAAATCCTAGCTTGACAATAAAAGTCCCAGTACTTTGAAGACACACCCGTTTTCGGGTATAGGGACAAACGAATCAATAAACTAAAACCTCCATATTCCAGATGCACATAAAAAAAAACTGTTAAAATATTTTACGCTGCTTGTTGAGACTCACGGTAGTTATTTTTTTTCAGTTAAAGTCCTTCGGTCATTGAATCTTAAATTCGAAAGAAGGAGCTGAATGGAAACTTAGAAATTAAAATAGCATTTAGTTTTGTTGAACTCTGTCCAATTTCAAGCTGAAAAGAAGAAGAAGATGAAGTTGAATACCCTTCAACATTTCCTAATTGGATTACCAGGATGACTGAACATGTGATGGATTCCAGTCAACCGACAATTCAGGGTAACTGCTTAATTCTTTATTCAGTTTTTCAGAACCAATTAGAAATACAAGTAACATAACGTACTAGAACATTACGTCAAAAAGATATATTTTTATTAAATTTGAATTCAATGTTTACTCAAATCCTTTATGAATGCATTTTTTTCGCACAGAAAGTTTCAATGAATAAAGGTTAGGTTTCAGATGCATATGTACATTATGATTCAGAATTAAATGCATTTTTTTAAAGGGAAAACATTTATAAAACTTTAACTCCTTCCCCAAAACGGAGAGAAAGAGAGAGAAAATCAGAGTATACATAAAAAAATTTCGAGCATATGAAAGAGCAGTATGATTTACACCTATGAAATCATATGTAAAAAAATACTATAAATGCGTGTGGGCATAGGTTGTATGAGAAAGCATGTGTAATTTGAAAAATGAACACAAAAACACGTTTAGAAGTACTGAAGTAGCAACTGTACTTCTAAACGTGATTGGGTGTTTCTAAAATAACCTTGTTTGGCTGAGGGATGCTTTGTTCAAGTCTTCTAGTTAATGTAGCATCAATATGCCCCCGGCAAATTCGTTTATTCCTTTAATCTAAACTGTCAAGGGCAAAAATTTCTACAACAACTTTAGTTTTCATTTGCGATTCTTTAACAATTACCAAATTATTAATGTTAGACGAGATGAAGTATTCTGCAGTAAAAAGTCACATCCATTGATATACAGATAACAGTCATATCCATTGATAAACTAACGATAGTATTGTGGGAAACAAAATTAAAAATGAATGTTTCTTTGTCATTATTTTCAGGATATTCTCCACAGAAGTCGTACCTTGCTTGAGGCTACTCATGGTATAAAAACTTCAAACTTAGCAAAAAGCTTTCTAAAAAATTTGAGGGGACCATTTTCTAACATTGACACAGCAACTTCACAGCAACAACTAACGGGAATTAGCCATTTGGAGATTTGATTGTTTTTCATAATTCTATTTAACAATCACATATATTACTGAATAAATCCCTTATCAACGGACCTTTTCTCATTGGCAAATTGCCCTAGTTTGGTGTTGTCTTAACACTTCAAGAACTGATATGGTTTACTATAAACTTAGCTTTGAAACAAAAAATTTATCTGCATATCATACAGGAAAATCTTCAACACTTCAGCAGTCTTTTGATTCTACGCCAAACGTCACCCGTGTGGGTAGAGAGGAACTTCGAAACGAGTATGAACCACAAGTGTGGCTACTCTTCAACAATCGTTTTACAATACGTAATTCATAGAAAAAATCAGCATTCGAAGATAGTTATTCACCGGGGAGAAAAGTAAAATAAAAAAATATAACCCACAAAACGATTTTCTGCTTGAAGTTAGTAAGCAAAGGATGAAAATTATTGTTTACGGACTAGAAAGTGTTAATTAAACAACTATTTTTCTCCAAATTTTGCCCATAAATGTAGAATTCCGTTCATTTCAAATCCCTAAATTACGTTGGAAAAGTTACCAGAAGGGGATAAACTGTAAAAAAAATAATAACACTGAAGTTTTCGTCATTTTACTCTAAGTTTGTTGAGCATCAGTACTTTGACGGTATCCAAAATAATCCTTTATAAATATAAACTGTATATCAAAGGTCTTCATATCAAAGTTAAATTTTAAAGCTAATGCTATTTCAATGATAAAAAAATTCCTTACATCAAAGAAGAAATTTTTCTCAAAAATACTCTCTAAAATTTAAGTCTTCGAGGAAAAAATGAATTGAAAACGATGTTTTCAAATTTTTTATTTATTTTATAAAATACAGTTCATCCGTTGCCGAATTTTCGCAGTGCTTTAGCTATCAAAAAGACTGAAGTTTTTTTCTTACTAACTCTAGTTCAAAGCGAAAACATTAGTACAAATGAGCAGAATTTAGCTGTAGGTGAAAGTGATGATAAAATCTAATGCTATTAAGATATTACGCTTAATAATTGGGCATAAATACAAACTGCGCGCTAAGAAAGGATCTAAAATACAGACCTACGCTTACAATGATACTAGGACATTTTTTGTAAGTAAATATACTAATGAAATAAACATTCATTCGATGCATTTATATATCTTACAAAGAATATGCAATGTATATTTGTTTTTGTTTCATTATAAAAAGAACACTAATAGGACAGGAATAATAAAAAGAGTGTATCAGATTCTCTTCTCCATTTTCATTAAATGAAGAACACAAATATGATTATTCCTTTATTAATTCTACTAAACAAAATTCCATTGTTTCTTTAAAGAATTTCGAAAGAATGTCATTTCATTTCTATAAATAATAAAAAATATATATATTAATAGCATTAGTTCCTTTTTCCAGTTGCATATTACGCACTATGCAAAAGTAAAGCTTTTCTTTTAATCATATAAATACTCTCTTTAAATATTCTGAAAGTATAGTTTTAGTATATGTTATTATTTAAAATAAAAACTATCAGAATTACAAGAATTCTGTAATTTGGGGATAAATTATTTTTTTGCATTTTCGTCATATGGATTTTCCAAATGTAGAATTGCTTTTACACACACACACGATTATGAATAACTACTCTCATTTACGAAATATTACAAATATGAGTGTTAATATTAGAAAGCTCCATAACAATTTAGCTTAATTTTTTTTTTCATTTTAAGCATCTATCGTCACTCAGAAGAAATTCAAAATATAATCACTTGTCTCTAGATAAATATGACGCGTATCAACGTACGTGTTAGAGCTCTTTAGCAGTCTGTAAAGCCAGGCGCTAAATTGCTTTCAGGATCATCTTGCCCCAGTTCATCCTACCACATTATTTAGTATACGCAAGTGTAAAACTCCCCTGCCACATTACAGTGTGAAAGGGTCTTGACTCATCGGAGGCCGTGGGTCCCAGGTATCTCGGCATTAAATTGACCGTAAAATCGCGTCATAAACGACCGCGAAATGGCGTACCGGTGTATCATTAGCATAAAGAATGAATCACGGCCACAATCAAAATAAAACCCGAGAAGCGGGGAAAAAAACTCACCCAAGTTACGGCCCGAAAATCCGATTAAGCTTTCGCCCTGATGAAGAAGTATAGACCAAGCGTGCGCCGAGTAGCCTTTTGGCGAACAGCACGTCAATAATTCACGCTCTGCCTCTCTTCAATATTTCATGGACAATGCCATAGTCCTCCTGCTCCGCCAACCCTTTCTTGGCGATGCACTCATAGCGGCACCCTTAATGGAAAGCTGCAGCCGGCGGACTTCCTTTCAAACAAAAAAAGGGGGGGGGCACAGAGTTATCTTTTTTATTAATGTAATGCTGAGTTTCTTGATCTAATCTTCCCGCAAACAATTGTTCCAAGTACAGTCTGTACGAGTTGTCGCATTCCGGTAGGTCCCTTCGGAGTTTCCCTCCTTTTCTAATGAAAATTATATTTTTCCCAGTTTCTTTATTTCTTCCGGAGCTAAAACTGAAAATGAGTTTTTGAAGTATTGCGACGAGATAAAATATCCCCCCTCACTTTCATTCAATTTTTGCTCGGCATAAAAGTTTATAGACTAGATTTTGAATACCTCCGGGGATTCCTATCGCAGCCTGGATATTGAAATCTTCCCCGAGAAATTCCTACAAAAGAGTATAAGCACTTTTAGAGTCGTAATAATAGCACAATTAAAAGAAAGAGTAGTGTTAAAAGCATAAACAACATTACAAATCAAATATGAGTAGCATGACAACATGTGGTGAAAGTAGGAAATAGAAATCATACTTACAAATTTTATTTTCCAAATCAACTAATATCAAATCCCAATAAAAATAAAAATGGACTTTTCCTCCAAACAGTTTATATCAATTTAATGAATTATTGCCCACAAACTAACTCTGGTCTTATAATTTAAGATAAAAATTTTGAAATATTGTTTTTTAAGGAAAAATTTGAGTGATATGAACATTCACATAATAACGTATAATACTCGTATTTCTCGTATTAATTTACAACATTATTTTTTGATCGTAGAGACATAGATGCAAGCTGCATGTGATTTACTTTCTCTGCTTTAAGCCAACATACCTATATCCCCGTTAAATGATAAAATAATATTTCAACTATTTTCATTTAGGAAAATTTTCTTCATTTCTTAAAAAATAATGAAAAAAGACTTTTGAAACATATCGGAAGCAAACTTTATAAGTATTCCAAACCTCAAATGCAGCTTTCACCAGTCCATAATACATATTATCAGCCGATAATAAAGATTAATAATTTGTTTGAATGAAGTCCTAAAGATCCTTTAAAAAAATATTTAAGCATCCAAACTCGAATGTCCAATTTACCTACCCTATTAAATTTTTATGTGGTAGGAAGTAATACAAACATCTGAAATTTTTTTATCGATATTTGAAATCTATTAAACGTGTAGATTTATGCATTGCTGATTCACCATATTTCATAATCTGGGCTAAGAAACAATATCTTGAGAACAAGTAATTGTCTAAACTGAAAACTCAGACATGGAACATTATATTTTGCCCCGAGGCACTAGTACAGTTTGAAAAGTAAAAGAGTACTTTTAATTTTTATACAGATTATTTCTACAGAGCACAGAAATCACATTATCTTAAAATTTCCCTTGCTTAAAATTACCCCCAAGCAAAAATTTTATAGTTTTAAACGCAGTATAGACCTGCAATAAATGCTTTGTAAAAAAGGGATTCTGCACAAAGACTGTTCATAAATTTTATTATATCATACCATGTAATCTACGAAAGTTTATTTTAGACCTAAGATGAATGTATTAACCAAGTTTACATTATTTATATGACTAGAACTACCATTTATCCAGAAGTGTTTAGCTTAAGCGTAAATGAATGCATTTACTGGATCCCAGATTTATACAATTAGATTCACACATTAATGCATTTATAATAAGCTTCTCAGTAAATGCGTTCTCTAATGCAAGTGGGTGTAATATTATAAGAAACAACCATTACTTCAAACATTTGTTGCAGTCTTTGTTGGTTGTACATTCTAGAGAAAGAATGTAAGATTTAAAATAAATATGAAAATGGGATGTTTATGATAGCTTGTGAACTTTTTTTCCAATGAAGGAATTTTACTTTACCCTTATAATATTTATATTAATTATAAAATACCAAATAAATTACACCATAGTTTTATAGGAATATATTCATTATGTAAACTAATTCTATTAAATTATTCTCAGTTATTATTTGTGTTGTTTGTAGTTAGGATTCATCTCATATTTCTCGCAAAAAAGGCTTAAAATCCATTATTGATCAGGCGCACATTAGGTTACTTTGCTGTACATCTGTCGAACCAAGGCTTTCATAATTGGGGCAATAAGGTTAAATTATAAACAGATAATACAAATCCTACCCCCACCTTCACTTAACTAACACACACACACATATATAAGAGGATACGTTTACTTCGATGCTATTTTATAGCTTTCCCATGGGATTTAAGAGGAGGCTATCCAAAGCGATATCACTTTGTCCGTGGGTAATCTTAGCACAACTGATGAAGAAAAATCACTATTTAGATGGTGGAACCAAATTTTACCAAAATATTATCTTTCAAATTCAACTCCAAAATGCATAAATACTGATTTTGTCTTCGATTATTATTTATGATATTCTTTGAATTTTAATTTTTTGAAGTATAAACACATAGTTATCGATCCCCAATTCAGTTATACGTAAATTGAATCTGCTTTTCTACATGTAAAAAGAAAGCAGTTTGGCTAGTCACCGAGATCGATTACTTCCATTCATAGGGTAAGAAAATATATTAACAGAAAATTTGTTGCTTTTTTAAGGATGACCTTCGATCAGGATTCACTTCACTTTAACCTCAATTTTTGGTGTTTTTAATTTTAACCTGCGTAATCAATTTGACCTGTTTTGGCGGATCATGGAACTATCTGACTCCAGAGTGGACCCGACATCAACCAACCAACTAACCATCCGACTAATTTTTTTCAATGAGTGGATGGACCAGATCTCATACGGAATGAGATATTCATTATAACTGATACTGTGCAAAGATTTTAAAATTGAAGTCCAAACGATACCAACCTTTTGAGACTTGTATACAAGTATTTTTTCTTTCTGGATTCCTTTAAAATCCATTCCTTAATTTTTTAAAAAAAAGGGGATGCGGAAGTATTCTTATTTAGCGTAGAAATATGCATCATAAAGACCATTCAACAAATGACCAAAAACAAGCAGTTTTTCGTTTTTCTAAAAACCAAGAAAGAAGACAGAGCAGTTTTATAAGTATAGAGTCAAAGGACTAATTTTTTCACCGTTTTTCTTTTGCATTTAAATTTTTTTTCAAAGAGGAGGCTCTTCGAAAAACTTCCATACATATTTATGTCACTATCATATAATTCTACTCATAAATCATGCTAGGAAAACTGGCTTTCAGAAATTTCCCTGGTTTGGTGGACATGGCTTTAAAAAAGCTAATTCAGACATACTTGGAGTTTAACAAGAACACACAACTTCATAAAAACTAAGAGAAGCAATAGTTTTTAGCTACTTGTGGTATCGAGCTACTCATTTTACCGTAGATACTGAAAAGCTGCGTGTTCTTATTCCAAAAGTTTCATGCAAGTTACAGTCTAGGATTTTGGAAGAAAATTGAACTCATAAAATGAGTAAAATAAACTACTTCATAACATCTGCTAGTTTTTCTCTACAACTCTTTTAATTATATTTGTAGTAAAGTTGCACCTCAATATTAAATTCGAAACAGGCATTTTTTTAATAAGCAATGTTCAGATTTTTTATGCAAAGTTTCTCCTCAGTCAATTTTTTAAACAGTTTAAAACGTTAATTACTTTTCTTAAGGGGAAAAGTATTTTTAAAAATGATTAAATATATCTGTTAATTTTTTTCTCTTTCAATTTTCTAAATCAGTTCCTTTTTTCTGATATTTTAAACCAAGATTTGAGTTGTTGGTTCCTTTTGAATATGTATTGAATTATCCTTTTATTTTATTTCATGCTCGTTTCTTATTCCCGACAGTTTAAGATACACTCCTCGTTTTTTCAACAGGGGGGGGGGGGTATTTTGTTTTATTAGATTCTTTGTTTAGTTTAAATTGTTAATTTTGCAGCGCATTCACCCCGAAAGTTTGACATTCTTTCTGCTCTTAGATCATTTTTTTTGGACATGAATATTTATTAGCAAAGTGTGTGTTCTTTGATTCATGAGTTATAATTGGTTGTGATACAGAGAAATTTGTTATTTATTGATATCCAAATAAAAAAGTAATATATTAAATGGACTTTGAGAAGAATCTAATCCAAATGTGTCAAAAATGCTGCGAACTCTGATTTATCTTCTTTTACTATAAAAGGAAATCCAGCATTCTCTTAAAATTGCTTGGAGAAATAAAAGCCTAATTCTAATGGACTTGAAACTATACCTTTATGTAATTTATAACTAACGATGAACATATTTATTTTAGAAACTTCAGTTTTGTTTTTGTGATAGAAAAGTGTTTTTCTCTTATCAAAAGCTTCAAGTCTAAAAAACCATAACAGTAAATCTTATTTTAATGATATTAAAGTATAAACAACACAGGCGACTTTTTATATTCATGAAGTTAGGCTAATAGAAGGTCAAAATGTTGACGTAGGATCTTTACGTTAATAAAGAAGCCGTATTTTGAAGTATAAGTACTATGTAAACGACTCGAGATACTACACTGGTGTAAGAAATTAAGAGAATTTGCAGACTTGGTCGATTATCTCTAGAACTATTGTACCGATTTTAATGAAATTGATATGTATGTACATTGATAAAATACAAAACGAATAACCATTCAATAATTGTGATACACACGCATGATCATGCGTAACAGTCGTTGGAGTTGGAAGGTATGAAACAGCGGTTGCAGAATAAACAAAAAAATGGGTTAATAGATGGTGCTATTTTGCAGCAATCGGTTAATTTCAAATTGTAACAGTAAAAATGAGTAACCCCCAACGTTTACATGATGGAATGAGGTGGCGAATTGTGGGGAGGCTAGAAGCAGGCCAATCTCAAGTCCAAATTTGTAGAGAGTTCAATTTAACGCCCAGCGTCGTGTGTAACTTATAGAAACAGTTCCAGGATACAGGATCCATCGAGAAAAAGCCTCGGCAAGGTCGTCCAAGAGCCACGACGGCCAGAGAAGATCGTCATTTGTCGATTATAGCGAGGCGTAACAAGAGTGCTACAGCTTCTCAGCTCTCTCGTGACTTGTACGCAGCCACAGGAACCCGTGTATCAAGGGTGACTGTTTCCAAAAGACTTCATGAGAGAGGGTTGTTTGCAAGAAGACCTGCTGTTTGCGTCCCGCTCACTTCTACGAACAGGAGAATCCGTTTATCATGGTGCAGAGAGCATAGAGATTGGAGTATGGATCAATGGGCGACCGTTCTCTTTACTGATGAGCCCGGTTCAGCCTAAACACCGATTCTCGCCGTACGTTCATATGGAGAGAACCAGGCACCCGCTACCTACCCTCTAATGTCCGCGAAATTGATAATTATGGCGGAGGAGGTTTAATGGTCTGGGCAGGCATCATGTTGGATGGCCGCACACCTCTCCATGTCTTTGTAAGAGGCACTGTGACTGGTGTGAGGTATAGGAATAAGGTCCTGGAGCCCTATGTTCGCCTTTTCAGGGGTGCAGTTGGTCCCGAGTTCATTTTAATGGGCGATAACGTGAGGCCACATACAGTTCTTCTGGTCGACGAATTTCTAGAGAGTGAGGATATTCGCCGGATGGATTGGCCAGCCCGATCTCCAGACCTTAACCCTATAGAGCATGTCTCGGACGCTCTGGGGAGGGCAATTGCAACTCGCAACCCCCTTCCGAGAACCATCCAGGGAATGAAAACAGCGTTGCTGAACATGTGGGAACAATTGCCACGGGAAATGATAAACTGCCTTATTTCAAGTATGAAATCACGCTGCGAGATTGGTATATCTGTAAGAGGGGACCATACCCCCTATTAACCCATCAATTAACCCAATTTTTTGTTTATTCTGCAACCGCTGTTTCATACCTTCCAACTCCAACGAGTGTTAGGCACGATCATGCGTGTGTGTTACAATTATTGAATAGTTATTTGTTTTGTATTGTATCAATGTATGTACATATCAAATTTCATTAAAATCCGTACAGTAGTTCTAGAGATAATCGACCAAGTCTGCAAATTCTCTTAATTTCTTACACTAGTGTAGTAAAAGATTCAGTTACAGCTGATGTCATCGAGGGTTCGTGTTTACGAGACTTCACATGACACTAAAGATACACACACACACACACACACACACACACACACATATATATATATATATATATATATATATATATATATATATATATATATATATATATATATGGGGGTGTGCTATTCGGTTAACTTGCTCTGAAATCAGAATGAGGCATTAACACCATAAGTAATGTATTTAATTAAACACATTTATTATTTCTTGATTAAGCATAACTAAATACATATTTACAAAATCCCAAGCGGAAGGACAGTTCATCCAACTCTTATATCATATAAAAGCCGTTACAAAAGTCGTTCTGACTCTCTCACCTAGCTAAGAGCCTTCAACAAAGCTTTATCCAATCACAAAGCCTAGTACTATGGATGTTAAAGATGGCTAGCTGTGATTGGCCCATCAGTTCGCTCTAGTTGCCCGAGCTCACAAACTGTTGCCATGCGGAAAATAACAATTTAAAAAATTTTAGGTTATCACCTTAATATGCCTTATATATATATATATATATATATATATATATGTGTGTGTGTGTGTGTGTGTGTGTATATGTATATATGTGTGTGTGTGTGTATGTATATATATATATATATGTGTGTGTATGTATTCTCTAACAGAATTATTTGGCCATTTGCCTCAAAGCGAAATATCCTTTAATTTACGTTCAGTTTAAAATCGATTTCTATTCTATTTTTTATGATTAAAATAACAAAAAAAAATAGAAAGACCAAGGACTAAATTTACACAGACATATCGTGATGAAAAATTATGAAGAATCTAAGTGTTCACTAGTAAGTGTAAATATTAATTTCTGCACCTGAAGAAAATCAATGAAGGACAGTTTATTGGAATAATCTTATGTGCCAAAGTCACGTCAGACTTCAATTTATGAATCTACTACTTCCATATTCGAATAAAAGAAATTTATTCCAACTGTAATCAAATATTTATTTTTAGAGGTTACAGATTATACTGAATTTATAGAATTTAGCCCAAATTCAGAAGTAAAATAGACTTAGTAAAATAGACTAGAAATAGTAAAATAGACTCTTTTGGACATTTTGAGATTCCAAAAGAGGAAAATCTAGATTTTTTTTCAGAAATGAGGATTTTTAAACTGAAACGGATAATTCATAGATAAATTGAATTTTAGATTTAATGTCTAACCCATGTACAAAGCTTCCATTTTCCTGATTTGGAAATTATATTGCCTTAAAAATGGTTTACTTCTTTTGGATTAATTCTTAGATTTCTGGTCAAACATTTCTTGCCTTTGCTAAAAGCAGCACAGGAATATAACAAGAATAGACCGATAAGTCATGGACGTTCCAGATGACATCATAAAGAGACTGAATCATACTGATGAACCTTGTTTTTTTATTAGTACACCAAAAATCAAAGAACATTTGTAAACTGATTTATTTGTCTCAAGATGTTTCGAAGTGTTTGTAACAGAGATGTGTATTAAAGAGTTTTTTTAACAGCAAATGATTAAGGATATTTATACAAAATTCGATGGGAAACTTACACGACTCTCAAAGATACTCAATTCTGTGAAATAATGTACTCATAATCAAGGAAATATAATAGTAATACCACCTGTGTACAATTACTTCTTTGATGACCATTTCTCCGCTTCCGATAGAGGGCTACATACGATTTCAACAACTGCCTCTGCAATATTCCTTCTTTCCCCAATAGTTATTTCACAGTAATCTAATCATCGGTCTCGCAGCCTGAATTATTGTTAGTAATTTTCACTATTTTCTTCCTCATTTAGTTTGATATAGAAGTTATAAAACTTTGCAGATGATAGTAGGCATTAATTATACAGTAAAAGCGTAACTTTTATAATATATATATATATATATATATATATATATATATATATATATATATATATATATATATATATATATATATATATATATATATAGTGATTTCCGCTTATAAGAATCACGTTTGTTATTACTGTTTTTGATTCTTATAGTCGAAATTTAGGTTTTGGGACAGGCACACACACACACCTATATACACATATATGAGATAATTTACCACTAAATACTCTTTAATTTACATTAATTATCTTTTATTAAATATATTTTTTATAATTTTAAAAATACAACTTAATTTTTAGACCTATAAGTAGATACACATGATTATAGTACGAGAAGAAAAAATCCAGTATTTGTTACAACATACCTGCTTAACAGTTTTAACATTTCAACTACAGGAAGAGAGCAAGAAGAAGTTTTCTATGGTAGTTTGACGTAATGAAGTTTTCAGGAGGCTGTTGATACCTCTTTCAATACTAATAATCTGAGACGAAGATTCACCTTCTAGCTTACGTTTCACGGTTTGATAACGTGCTGAATCTACTAATGTCACGTTTGTCTGAGTGATAGTGGACACTTCGCCGAAGATTTATGTGTTTCAGGGTCCAGGAAGCAGCAACCGGGATGTGGGAGGTGGGAAAAAAAAGAGTCCATATTTTTGTTTGTCAGTGGAGAAAAATGAAATCGGACCCGGACAGGTAAATATGCTCCCGGGTCAAGCTAATAGGACAGAGTTTAGCTAAAGCGTTTAAGGGGAAACTATTATGTTATGTCTAACAAAGAAAGGGATGAATTTTACGACTACATTCCATCTCATCTTATCAATCTTTCTTTAAAAAAAAAGAAAGAACTTCGTGCCTTTTGAGAGTTGAAGTGGCTTTTTGGAAAAATGAAAGGAAATCAAAGAGTGAAAACTGATTCTTAAAACCGGTGGATTGATTCTTTAAAGCGAAAATTTTAATATGGAAATAATACATTTGTTTTTGTTTTCGCGATATTGATTCTTATAAACGGTTGATTCTTATAACCACTAATCACTATAAGCGGTGGTTACTGTATATATATATATATATATATATGTTGGAACCAAACTCCGAAATCGGACAAAGTCCGAAAAAAATGCCCACATCGAGAATGGATCACTGACAAATGTGTCAAGTCCGAAATGTTACATTATTTCGGAGTTTGTGCTCTTGAATTTGATCAATTCGCGTTCGAGCAAATCAGTAGTGAGCCAAGTCCGATTTCTCACTTGGAAGATGGGCGAAACACCCCCAAGCCCGATTATGACAACCCTAGCTCCGACGTTTGCCTGTCGCCTCCGATACCTGAGCCTGGTTTTTTCTAGCGTTTGTAAGTGCTACTGTTCACTATGTCCTCTGTTGATGACGGTGTTAAATCGGCCATGACTACGTGTGCAAATGAAATGAGGGGTAAATTTCTCGAATCTTTGGGTAGTTTTTTTAGAAAGTTCGGGCGACAACAGTTGTGTTTTCCCGTTCGAAAATATGAAAACTTGATCATGCAAGTGAAAAGCAGTGTGGAGAGAAGAAAAAACAAGCACCCCATCACCTCTAAGGACTAAAGAAGACTAAAAAGGTATGAGGTAGTACCTATTTGAGACATCGAAAAATTAATTTAAAAAATGACAGCTGATGACGAAACCATAAAATACTTTTGTCATACTGGCGAAATTATTCATAAAGTTCATATGGATTTGGGCCACAAAAAAATAAAATGTATGAAAAAGGAACTACAACAGAAATATTGTAATGTGCCTCGTAAAGTGATCAAGCTGTACCTTTCTCTCTGTGAACAGTGTCACTTAATAAAAAAGGGTAAAAACAAGGGAGGCGTTGTTAAACCAATGCTTACTAACGCATTCCGGAAACGAAGTTGGCCTCATTGACATGGAATTGACATGATTGTGCCAAAAAAAATTTCAAAAAGCAAGCGAACGAAATTCATAAGGCAGTGACGCTAAATTTCCTCCCATGAGCATCGGTCAGAACTTTGTGTTACGGATTCCAGAACTTGACAGGGGAAGAGCTGAGTCCAGAAATGTGATAACTGTGATAATGGAAGGGAACGATGATGGGACACAAACTCGGTACGAAATCCAGAATATTGGAGAAATTATATTCCAGAAATGAATTCCAACTGACTGAAGACAACTTCTTTTCTGAAAAATACGTCCCAAGCTTCGTACACTCACTTCGAACCACAGTTACCCTGAAATCAGGAAGTTCACAAGATTTCGACTACTGCAATTGTAGAAAGCAGTGTGATAGAAAAAGATACAAGTGGCTATCAACTGGCATCAAATGTAACTCAAAGTGCCATAACCATTCATCCTGTAAGAATAAGCAATAGTGCATTTTTCATAATTTTTTCCATCATTTATTATATTACTATGTTTTCCTTTTTTTACTATGGACATACTTTTTTAACTGTGAGGTTTTTAAAATGGTCAACACATATTGTTAAAACGATCTTTTAACTCATTTCATTCATTTTATTTAGTCAAATAATTAGAGTTGAAAATGATTGTTTTCTACCTTGGATCATTCTTCAACTGTCCATTCACAAAGTGAGCAATTTAAAATGCTCAAAGTGCGAAATGAAATTAAGTTTCGTACTCTGCGCACTTCTGATTCGCCCATACGCGAAATGATCATTTGTAAATGACCCAAGTCCGAAATAATGTAACATTTCGGACTTGGCGCATTTGTCTGTGATCCATTAGCGTTGTGAGCATTTTTTTCGGACATTGTCCGATTTCGGAGTTGGGTTCCAACATATATATATATATATATATATATATATATATATATATATATAATATATATATTTTAGTTTGTTAACGAAAATTTCAACATAAACATTCTGGTCACAGAGTGATCAATTTTCCTTTTACGGTCAAGTGCATTTCGAAGGTTAAGCAGTGACGAGCGAATTGTTATACAAAAGTAAATCGGCTCTAGAGCAAGCTTTTTTTCCAGCGAGTCCTTCAAAATTTGAAAGGTACGAATATCGTAACAGTTATAGCTTTGTTCCTTAAAGTTATTTGTCCCGTGAATGAATTAAAGCCAAACAAATAACACAACTTCAAATTAGACCCTCCTTAAAGCAAATCGTTATTTTTCTTAATTCTAAATAAATTATGTGAAAAGCAAAGATAACAGTTTAACTATTTTACACAAGGTTTTTCAACATGAATCCCAGTACATGATCAGAGTTATGCTATTTTCAAAATACAGTTTCAGAAACTGTAAAATTTATAAAGACATTTTATAATACGTAAATTTTTGTTTTAATTTTTTCGTTTGTATTTTCTTTCTTAAAACGAAAGTACTATCTTTTTTTGGGGAAAAAAACAAGTCCCGAATTTTAACATGTAAAATTGATAGAGATATATAAATATGCTCATGATAATGTAAAAAACTGTACTTTTTAAAAAGTACAGTATAAAAACAACAACATGCCCTTTATTAATATTTTTATGATATTTAAGGAAATCTTAGTCATGCTACAACACTGAACGTTCAATTACCAGTGGTAATTAAAGCTCGTTTGTGAACGGCTAATCTGAGATCATTGATAAAACGGTCGGGTATACTGTAAAAAAAGAACTATTTAAAGGCTTAAAGCAAACTGCTTTTTAGATAATTCCCTTTAAAAAACATTTTAGATATATTCCCTTTAAAAAACTGTTATTACAAAAATACTATAAAGATTATCTGCCTTTTCTTTGGAAAAACTAATGAATTATTTTGGTTATAATTCGTGTTGATATTCTTTCAAAAAGTTGAATTTTATTTCGTGCGTGTGTGGCATAGACAATCCACTGCATGAATAATTCAGAGTTTTGTGGATGTTCTCAATCTTTGAATATAATTTACTCTTGAATTTTTTACTCTTGATTTAGGTGTTTACTTGATTCACTTTCCTTGGTCTTGACTCAGTTCAAATATCACCCGAGAGTTAAGGGTTTATTGAAGTAAGTTTATGACGTGTTCATTCTTGTTGGTTATACTTTCGATTACTTTTCAACTTTAAATATCTATAACTGTAACTATTCATTTATATAATGCACTTAAAACGTTCCCCTTCCTTGAGTTTTAAAATTCTAAAACTACTCCACGTTTCATATGTTTAGAATCCTATTGTTTCCAAACACCCTCCTTTTTTTTAATTTTTTAATCTTTTTTCTACCCTACCTTACTTGTACCCCAAAGTTTCATGTATGTGCAGGCTATTTATCTTTTAACTATAAAATTAACTATGTTATAGGAGAGGCTTTGACCCTTCGGTTATCGATAAAGTTGTCAGTACATCCCCAGCTGAGTCCTCTATTTTATCCATTAATAACTTCCATTGTTAGGATGAGTTAGTGATCCTTTCATTTCACCCACCTCTGTTATTTAAATTGAGGAAAGATTTTAAAGATATATCTAAACCTGTTAATAATCTTCTTGAAACTCTCGAGGTTCTATTTCATTAGTGAGGTACTTGCCATAAACTATACAGTGATTAAAACGTCTCTCGTAAAAATCATACTAAAACAAAATGAAATAATTAGAAGAGTGTATTCAAAGTTACAAACCATAAAATCTCTAAATCGAAGATTGCTAAACATTCTTTGGAATTTGGATATCCATTCAAATCTGTAACACTAAAATTACTTACTCTATTTCTGAACTGGATTTTCTGGAAAATTGTGCTGTCTACACGAATACCTCAGATGTGGTCAATGGAATGCTATTGATGTCATATTTACCACATTTCTGGAAAGGCATATTTACACAGTTATAAAGTTTGTATACTTATAATATTTTTTTCCTTATATATATTTTTCGAATTTTTAATTTTTATATTGTTTTCTCGTTTCTCTGACCCGTTAATATTTCCCCGATTTTTTTTTTTATTTTTCAGTATCTATTGCAAATACACCATTATATCGTCATTTTTGATTTGCATATCTCATTCGTATTTTAACTCCTAAAAGTGGTCGTTTCACCTACGATTTTGTCTCCTCCTCTTTCTTTGGTAGTTTAAGAATGTGTTTCACATATAAATTTTCATTTTCATGTAATTTCCCTTGTTGTATTAATTAACTCAATGTTATGTGCTTTTGAAATTTTTCTTCAGGACAATTGCAGATAATGCTGTACGACCTGACGAACAGGTTGTCTTTCGGAATCCTCGTATTTAATACTGCCTGGTCTGACATAGAACTACATTATCTACGGATGTGACGAACTGTTCAAACAGTCGGGAGCTAGCTGCCAATATAGTGCATAATTTTGGATTTTAAGATGTCTTTATTCATAACATGCATCTTATTTTTTGCATATTCTCTGATAAAATTTTTGATGTGAACTGATTTTATTTTGAAGAAAGATAAAAGTTACATTTTATCTGTGAGATTCTATACACTGTCCTTAGGCACGGATTAGATGAAAAAAAAAATGCTAACCAATCAAATACAAAACACCTTAGATGCGAGAACCTTAGAAGTCAAGTGGTATAAAAACTACGAGATAAGAGGAGAAATGTTTAGTTAAGGTATAAATTCATTTAGCAACTAATTCCTCACATCGCCGAAATGACCTAGTGCTCAGAATGTAATATTTATTACAGTTACAGTAGGCTATGGACTTTTACTTTAGTTTTCTCACAAAGAAGTTATCTGCTAGGCTTCTGATGCCCTCTTATATAAACCGAGGATTCAGTTATAACATAAGGAATATTAATTCATATTTTATTAAAACGAAATATTTGTCTAAATAAGCAATTTTTGCATTCAACGAATATTGTTTGCACCTTTAACGTCAATTTCTTATAAGAGGAGAAATATATAAGAGGAGAAATGTTTAAGAGGAGAAATGTTTAGTTAAGGTATAAATTCAGTTAGCAACTAATTCCTCACATCGCCGAAATGACCTAGTGCTCAGAATGTAATATTTATTACAGTTACAGTAGGCTATGGACTTTTACTTTAGTTTTCTCACAAAGAAGTTATCTGCTAGGCTTCTGATGCCCTCATATATAAACCGAGGATTCAGTTATAACATAAGGAATATTAATTCATATTTTATTAAAACGAAATATTTGTCTAAATAAGCAATTTTTGCATTCAACGAATATTGTTTGCACCTTTAACGTCAATTTCTTATCACCTCGGCCTTGTTTCTCCATTTAAAGCAGGTCCATTTGCGCAAAGATCACGTGTCACTAATGTCGTTTAAATGAGCAATTGTACTTAGTTACCACTCTTCACCAGGAACCGTTCTACGAAGTGGACTGTCCACTTGACAACTCTGCACATGCAGTGATCAACTAAGCGACACTTCACCTAGAGTAGAAACAAGCTCCCTTGTAACGTAATTGGGTTAAGTTTAATTCTCTCTTAACTCCCGTTTAATCTCGAATTTGAGTTAAATGGCTTGAAAAGGATGGTATACCAAATCTGCGTAGATATTATCGTAAAACCCTGATGAGTTTACCCAAGCCTCGATGCTAAGATAACTAACTACAAAATCGTTTACACTCCGACTGGTCAAACCAATATACCAGTGATACTCAGGCTTCCTTTATAAGAAAATTAAACTTGGTAATATTTCTGTGAAATTAAAACATTTTAATAGCTTATTACATTTTTATTTCACTGAAAGAACTAATTTAACAAAATATTTGAATAATTTGAAATTTGCTCCATCATAAATAATGATGATAATAATTTAATTTAATTAAAATATTATTCAAGGGGAATTTTTTTAAAATTAATATACAGAGACTGTTCGCACATTTTTTAGACGATTTTGGTAAGCGGTAATAAAAAATCGTTTGCTGCAAAAGAAATAATTGCGATTGTAGTATGTTTTTAAAAGTCAAAATTATCGTCTGCGGCTTGAAAGTTTTGTTTTTATTCAAAATGGCGTTTATAACAAAGCAGTGGTTCGAAGGCTACATTTATGCTCTTTCCGAAGAGAAATGTGCATACTCCGTTATCCAAAAACGTTGTGAGAGTCATGGTTTTGTGATATTTAAAGCGTCGATAGGTAATATCGTCAACAAGAAAGGAAAAAAACGTTAAATTGGAGCCTCAAGTGGGACAAAAATTCCAAACAAGTATCCAAGGAAAAAACGGACAACTTCGACTATTGCAAAGGTACGTTGTTTAATGTTAATAGAAAATCCCCCTAGTCAAAGGACAGTTGTAAAATCATTAAAATGCTCGGTGTCCACTGTAAACAAAATGATAAACGTTGATTTAAATCTTAAGAAAGCGAAAAAACGCAATGTGCATCGTCTTCTTCCAAATCATATCGCTGAACGCAGGACACGCTGCAGAATTCTGTATGAGAAACACTTATCCAAAGAAAAATGGAAAACAATTGTCACAATAGATGAATCATGGGTGCATTTAAATGATTGCAACAAAAAAAGAGACATTTATTATCATAAAAGGGGAGAAAAAAAATTAAGTACATGGTTCAAAGAATCGAAAGAAAGTTTTTCTAAGGGATTCATGATTGTTGATGGTTTTTCTTATAATGGCAAGTTAAAAATAAAGAGAGTGGTAAAAAATGTCAAGATTAACTCCAAATACTATCAGGAACATATTTTATCGCCAATTTTTCTGAATGAAATACCATCGCTTTACCTACAGTGCCATCAATCTGTGAGACTCCATCAGGACAAAGCTAGCAGTCACACATCAAAATCCACTGTAAATTTCCTAAAAGAAATGGAACAAAAAACTGGTATCAAGGCCATACCCTTCACTGATATCCCTACTAAATCTCCCGATGTATCACCTATGGATTTTTGTGCTTTCGGACTTTTAAAATCTGCATTATCCAAACGTCGTCCCAAAACCCTTACAGGACCCTGGAAAGCTGTTCAGGAGGAATGGGATAGAATACCTCTTCTGACACTTCAAAAGGCATTATTATCCTGGAAATTGCGGTGTCGAAAGATAGTCCAGAATAAGGGATGTCAAATAAAACATTTAAAACACAAGAATTTTATGTAATTTAGTTTTGTGAATACAATATACATCGTCTAAAAAATGTGTGAACAGCCTCTGTATATGTACGTTTTTTTAAAAACTTTTAAGACTGTCCTCATTTTAATGCTTACATCATTTCAATTACATTATTTTCAGTTACATCATTTAGTAAAATAAATCACTTTTACCGGATTATTAAGTGAAATAGTTCTATTGTATTTCTTTCTTTAAAAAAATCTTATACACACATTAAGCTTCTGATGATTATTCCAACGAAATATGGAAAAAAATTATCAAAATTTAAATTAATATCGAATACTCCCATTCCTCTTAACTATTTCAAGAAGTACTTTCAGAATGCAAAATAACACCTTTTTCCTTTTCAAAATGTCCCTCTCTAAATTTTACGAAATAGGAAAATTAGCTATCCCAACAATGAAAAGAATTTTTCCTACTATTAGTCTGCAAACTAAAAGTAAAATCATTTTATGACGCAAACTTTATTTTTCGGAATTTTTTCATCTACATTCTTGCACAAAAGTATCACACGTTTAATTAACATTTCAGATCAACTTTTGAAAATAAATATCACAGAGTATCTTTACCATTTGGTTATTGATTATTGAAAAAAATTTATTACCCAATATCATTTAATTGTGATATATAACTAATAGGTCGAGTGACAAAATTCTTCCTCTTAATGACACGCACAAATGCTATGCACAATATGCTAAGAAACTGCCACAGACATGTCGTTAGTGTTCAATCCAATGTCATAAAAAAATGAAATTTGGTTCAGCTACCGCTGGTAATATGGTCAGTTATATAGCTTCTTGATGTCACAATTAAAGCTTTCAAATAGTACTGACATAAAATTTAGGAAATGCAGCATTGTAAATGAAAATATCGCAAATGCCTCCTAGTTTATATTCCTTTCAGATAATTATACCTAGAGTTAAACTTCTATTAACTCGAAGATAAGTTTTTATCATTTGCAATAAACGTAACAAGTATAAATGTTCACAATGTTTATTTTAATAAGACTGCGGGCCTATTTTCTAATCAAGCAGCGAATGTGCATTCGAAATGAGTCCTTTGTTTAGAGTACAATAGCGACTTAACACGTGTGCGTGTGAGTTAATGTGAGAATAGAACTGCTGAAACAGCGATCACAAAGGTGGGACACATTAAGAATGCGTCAGCTGGTTTATACGGAGTGTGAAAGGTTCATGAATATGTAAGCGTTCACATGATTTCGAACTACAAAACGGATCAAGAATTCAAAACTTAATTTACAACATTTTTCTATCATTTTTAACGCGCTTCCGTTAAATATTTCCTTCAATCGGCCTGGAATTGATTTTAAATAGTTGAATCAAACTTAGATTTTAATAATTGTGTATGCAATCCACTGAAAAATGCGAAATTTCGGTTCGTGGGATGACGACTTTTTAATCAAAAGAGAAAGAAAGGAAAGAAAAAAAGAAAGAAAGGAAATAGAAAAAAATTCAGTGTCTGTATTTTATATACCAATGAGAAATGGCCCAATGCCTCTAGGATGTAATGAAATAAACGGTGCAGAAGAATGACGTCATCTAACGTTTCAGTTTGCAAAAATGTGTTTTCAAGGGCATGAAAATTAATCATTCGTGCACTGTTAATTTAAAATAAAAATGTAAAAATCCTACAAATGACAAAAAAAGGATGCGAATTTTCATAAGCTTTTCTCATCAAATAATTCACAAAAGTAAAAATTACGTTAAATTAATATTTACTTATGACATTTAACATACTTTTTAAAATCTCTTAATACGAAACTGCCAACTTACTCACACTTCAATGGACTTTCCCAAAAATGGGTACATACCGTCTCTATAACTGCTTTAATCACACTTCACACATAACTGCATAATGCTTAATTTTTTATTTGAAGAGGTATGTATCCAACAACTTGTATAATGGCGTGAGGGAACTAATTACTAAAATCCTAACCTCATAGATGTAGCATTTTTGTTTAGTTGGCTTTAATTGATAGAATTTTGAATTATAACTACTGATTAATAGAGTAATAATGTTGCATTTCACATTTCCTTTATCTTGGTTTATTCATCCTATTAAGATCTCAAGTAAATTCAAATGTTTCACTTCTCGATTTTACACTACTAAACTAAATAACCCTACACAAAAGCATATTAAGTTGATTAGTTAGTCGAGAGAGCTGCGGTAATTTTTGCTACACGACAGAATCGACGCATTTGTAGTTTTGGTAATTATATAGGAAACTTATCAGCCCATTTACAAGAGGATATTGTAATATAGCTGCAAACAGAACTTATACGTATATTTATGATTTATCGAACAAGGTCTTACGAATTATTTCGTGTTTTGCCCCTCTTTGAAGAATTTACATCCGTTCACCCGTTATCTTAAAGTATCCACTTTAAAAGATAAATCTGAATTAAATTAAATTTGGTAGATTAATTAAGATATCTTTATGGTTGAATAAATAACTAAATTATTGAGTGTTCATCGCTATGTTGTCATAGATATAGAATTTGAGCACGTGATTTGAATCTACAAAGATGAATTTCATTTTGTTTCATTCATCCATTTTAACACATAAATTATAATGACAGCATCTTCGATCGAACAATTCTTCGATAAAATAAAAATATTTTCAACTGAGCAATAAGCACTATTAAAAATAAAACACAATTTTCAGGAATCAACAGAACACCAGACGTTTAATGCCCCTACACCCATTAAAAATCTTATCTAAGAAAAAGTAATATATATTTGATGTTTCTGGATGTTAAAATAGTTCGTATTAATTTAACTGAGACATTATCAAAGCATGCATATTTAAACTATATGAATAAAGCATGTATTGCTATTAATATGAGATACAATACAGTAAAATAGATTTAATGTGAGCAGAAACAGATAAAATCAAGTGAGAAATATATTGTTAGATTAGAATAAATACTATATAATTCAATTTATTGCATTTTATACTCAAATGAGAGGAACTTAATATTGTATTCGCCTGTTTCCCTTGCACCTATAATTAAATTATTTGTTGGTAAAAACAATTAGACTTATTTTATTAAAGCTATTACCATATATTGTACATAGTATGTTACGCGTATTATAATCAGTTTGCTGCTGAAGATATCTAGCGACTTAGTGTGAAGCCTCTGTTAAAAAAAATAAGCTTTTGAGTGTATAACTTTTATATTTTATTTATTTAAATAGTGATAATATTCGGTTTATGAAAGTTAAAAATAATCAATAATTTTATAAAGGGGAGAATAAACTCTTCAGTGTGATGTTAAATTGTTGTATTGTTATGATGCATTTTAGCAACAAAATTGTTTTAAAATTGCATTTGTGTGGGGAACAATATTTTGCATTTTTGAAAGCTAATGGTCGGCACTAATTACTCAAATATTTTTGAATATTTCCTTACGAAATGACTTAATCAAGAATACATACATTTCGGGCAGTCTGATGCAAATGCTTTTAAGCATACTATTAGGAAACAATTACGATATTTAGGGGATTTATTATATTGCAAACGAACAATAAAAGCCGTTGAGATGAAAAAGAATAAATAATCACTCTGCATATTGAAAAGACTAGTTCTATCAGTCGATTCACTGATAATTCAGCGTTTCACTTACTGCATTAACCAATATTTTTTCCTTACATTGCTAAGCTGCATTTTGCAGCACTTAAGGTATGTCTCAAAACCTACAGAATAGCTCTAAAAGGTATTTGTTTGGTTTGGTTTGTTTTCCTTGAAAAAGTACGAACCACTGATTAATGATTCGTTGATTTAAACTTCATGTAAAATTCGTCGAGTGCAACAAAATCATCATTCAAATAACCCAGGCCTGTGTTCATTGTGCATGCAGAAAGTGCAAGTGTTAATACTATCATTAAGAGGGGGAATCAACCCCATAGAAAGAAGACAAAAATGAAAGCTAGTCGAGACTTGCAATTCAGAAAGAACAAGATATGAGCGCTTTGAGATCTTAAAAACTGAGAGTTCGTAACAAAAAAAAAACTCCCTTTTAGGTAATAAATTAACATTTAACGCCTACTTCAGTCATTGACAATCTAACAGAAAGTTAATAGTATTGTTGTAATAAAAACCATAGCCAAGTCAGTATGTTATGACGATTTTTGTTGCTGTATAAATATTTGTAAATGACTTGCAGTCCCTCTTAGCTTCCTCCATAGCTTCCGATTGCCTGGAATGGCTTTGTTGCAGTGTGTGGTGGCTGGGTGGCAATTACCTCCGCCACCTGTCTAGAACATTTTCTTTCGTCTTGGGGGTCTTGGCCATCATTAATTCTTGACGGGCCTCCACTTGTGGGTGGATGTTTTGAGGGTTTGACTGCTATCTTGGTGAGGTCAGCACTTCCGATCATTATGTCTCAGTCACTAGGGGTTTTAGTGTTGGTAAACTTTTTTTGGCAAGCTTTGCTTTTGTTGGCAGGTTTCTGGGGGCAAACATTTTCTAGCAACCCTTACTTTATAAGGGATGACCACAACCGAATTTGGAGTTTTTTATGCCGACTTTTCACATGCTAGGGATGTCTGTTCGATGTATTAGTATTTCAGGGTGAAACATTCTTCAAAACGACTTAAACGTGGTGTTTTGTGGCACCGGAGTCCTGATTGTCCTGAAGAGCAGATATTCCTTCCCGCTTTCCACACAACACAATTCCCGACACAAGAGATGAATAATGTCGCCATAACAAGTATACTCAGTTTTATTAAAAATAAAATTCTCCCCGTTTTACCTTTATTTAATATTTTCTGAATCACTTGCAGTAGCCATTTTTAACTTTTGGATTGATTGAATTGAATATTGCCGAAATTATTTTATACCCTGAAACACCTATGTCTATTAGAGAAATCAATCATTTAACATATATTGAGTTTTATCAAACAGATGTTTTCTTACGCAGTTTTATAAAACCTATTTCAGTTCTAATAACTTTCTGTACTTTGATAGATTTTGACAATAAACATATGTAAATTCCTGAAATGGGATTGGGACAATTTATTCTCCGATCTTGGTAATTCAGTCAGTTAAAACATATGTACTATTTTCCAATCGTAACGGTTAAAATTTTTTTCAGTGTACAATTCCTAAAATTTTCCAAACATCCGTGTATTTAATGGAGCTTTTCTGTCGAGAGGAATAATAATAATAAAAAGTTTTAAATTTGATTATGATTTGCAAAAATAATTTGCAAGAGAAATATTTTTTACTTCTGTTAGAAATTAAGATACTTTAAAATCGAAAGAGGTCTTCATTTAGAGTAAGATCAAACACTTTTTGCTTTGATAAATATATTTTGGAAAGGAACTGGAGCAATAATTCTTATCTACTTCTCTTTAATCCTATAAAAGATGATTCTGAATAACACCTTTTCCCATTTTGAACATTAAAATTAACAAATCGTAGAATAATTAACATTTCACGAAAATTTATTTACAAAATATCAATGAATCTGAAATACATGAACATAACCTTTGATGTATTGGACAAATATAAGAGTGAACCATTTGTTAAATTAATTCCGAATTCCAGTTACTGCATCAAGGATTATAATTCGGGTAGTTCTAAAGATAAGAGTCCTAATAAGCACCGCAATTTAAACTAAGTTAATTGAAGTAGGTTAATCATCCTGGAAATAATATGCGCAGAAATAATTCTGATTACAACTGAAGATCATAAAAGAAACGGGGAATTCGTGCATAGGAATCATTATGCAGTCTTTTGGCTTCAAATGTATCTTACTGATTTCAAATCTAATTCAATAAGAGAAGGGAAAACGTGGAATGCTACAAAGTAGGGGAATAATTGAAGAATTTTACTATTTCTCTTAAAGGGATTATACGATAGTAAATAAATGCTTTCGTAGCAAATTAAAACAAAAGAGTTCCTCTGTGAATGAGAAAAATGAAAAATTTACGATGATCATTGAAGATATAAAAAGGAAATGGCAAAGCATGAACATGTATTAGTTACACAGCTTCGTTTCATAATGACTAAGTAATTCGGAATAAATTTTTATAGCTTAATGGTAATAACCCTTGACAAAGGAAAATCTCTGTCTATCAGATGGATAGGTAACACTAGATGTATAAATTTTATTTCTGACGGATAGATAGTTTTTGACAATAAAATATTAATTATTCTCAGTTAAAGGTTTTTCTTTTCAAAATAAAAATAATGGGGGATATGACGATATTAAATTACAGAAGTTCGTTAAGTGTAAATTATTGAGTTGTATTTATTTTTATTTTTCTCTCCTTTTCTCTCTTAATTGCACAAACCTTCACTTAAATATTCTTTTCACTTTCTTTTATTTAATTTTAATCACTTTTTAGTCGTTTCCCCTATCCACAGACTTAATAAACTGCCAACTTTTATAATTTTTAAAAAATTTTCTCACAATATTTTTGTAAACAAACTAAATTCACATGTATTCTGTTTTCAAAATCGTCAATATGACAGAAGGAAAATTATTCTTTATTTCTGTTTAGTGCCTAGGTTGCAATACATTGCAAAGAATAGGTAATCAATTTCCTGTACGGGAATCAAATTAAATCTCATTAACTTATAAATAAATGCTATATTTAAATTAAAATGTTATATTTAAATTACTGAAGTTCGTTAAATGTAAAATATTGAGAAGAAAAATCATTCTTTATTTCTGTTTATTGCCTAGGTTGAGATACATTGCAACGAATAGGTAATCAATTCCCTGTACGGTAATCAAATTAAATCTCATCAACTTATAAATAAATGTTATATTTAAATTAACGCTCTGTCTATAGCATAAATTTAGAGCTTTTTAAATAAAAATAATGGCTTAAGGTTTATGTGGAATAAAAAATACAGTGTAGGGGAGTGCATTTAGAGATTTCTTTTTCTTAATAAAACGTCGCGATAGTGATGAGAGATTTTTGTTGCTATCTGACGGTATCTGATTTCGTTCAAATTGCGATTTTTGGGGCGCGATTTTTGATCAGGTATTTATAAAGGATTCTTAACTATCCCAGATTGTTCACAACAATCTGGGATAATTCAGAATCTGGAATAATTAAGAATTGTTTATGAATGTCTTCTTGTAGAGAAAAAGTGCTTATTTCGTGATTTTTTTTAAATATAATTTTTGCTGAGTAGGCAAAGTTTAGGAAAAATTTTCATTTTTAAAAATTTTCTTTAGAAAAAGATACAATAGGAATTTTGTAACCCTAGTACATTTCATATATACTAACTCTTCACATATAAATTTATTTTTGTTGGTATTTTAGGTTGGTAATAAGTTCCAGTTTCGCTAAATGAAATCATATTTAAAATAAACATACGCTTAAAAAATTTTCCTGGATAAGATCAAATATACTAGCGGTAATTTCCTATTTATTTTTAAATGAGTATTTTGGGATGTACAGGGAAACGAATAATTTACTTTTTAAGTCTCTCATTAAATTTACATCATGTTCGCCACGAGAGTTGTTACATAATTGCAATGCTTTATTTTAGCACTCTTTCACTTTCCTAATATTTTTAGACAACACAAATCCAATAATTAGAGTATGGAGGACTGTAAGATGGACGAAACTATTAGAAAGTGGAATATGAAACCTTATTCTAGTATAAATTAGAAAGAATGGTATTTCCCCGTTAACATCAGAACTACGGCATTTCGGATATACCTAGAACTTCAGACAGGGGTCATTTTGACCCTTCGAAAGAAAGGCCTTATTATTTCAAATAATATATATATATATATATATATATATATATATATATATATATAACAAAGTAAGCTTCTTATTCTAAATATGCATCAATTTAAAATAGTTTTTTTTAAGAATATGACATGCAAGACATGAACTTTGAAAAAAATTTCTGGAATGCACATAAAGTTTATTGACACATTTTTATGCATATACATTTAGAAAAGTATTTTTTCTTTTAATGACTTGTAAAAATAAAGTGTAGCATCATAGAAAGTTGATTAATTAATTAAAAGTATTCTTTTTAAATTAAAGATGCGTAAATATAAAATATGACATCAAGGAAATGTATTAATTATATTAGTAGTTACAGATTCATTCCTTCTTATAGCAATTTATGCAGTAGTTAAAGCACTCCTTTTCTCTAGTACAATATCCACAAGCAGCTATGTTTCATTTGGAACAGTTTACAGAAGTTTTGTTTCCTTTACATAATTTGATTTCGCATTTTTTACGTTTGAGAGATGGTTGAGAGTCAGTAATCATTCTTGGTGTGCGTACTACAGATGATTCGGCATTCTTCAAAATATAATTTAGCAAGTAAAAAAATAAAGTCTCGGGGACTAACTGTTTTTCCCGTTACTTCCTTGAAAAGTACCCCTGCATTTATCGCTGCTAAGTCAAGAATATTAATAATTACAAGATAAAAAGAACTTTTTATATACCACGTTTTTAAATTTTCTGTTGAATCATATAAACTTGACAATTCTATACATAAATAAATACTTTTAAAATTTTTTTTGATGAATTATCCCATAAACTTGAAAGAAAATGATCGGCCTGCTCTGTGCACAAAATGCAAGGATGTACCGTGAACCACGCGGTTCTGTACCTCGGAAAAAAACTCTTCCCCAAGGGACAGGCTTACATCGCATTAAGCCGAGTTAGAACCTTGGAAGGACTGCGCATCGAAGAGTTTGACTGTTCCAAACTTACCGGAAAGACCTCTTATTTCGCCAAATCACAATTTTAATATTTTCCAATTTAATTATTTTTCACTTGTATTTATTTTTATTTTTCTCTCCTTTTCTCTCTTAATTGCACAAACCTTCACTTAAATATTCTTTTTCACTTTCTTTTATTTAATTTTAATCACTGTTCAGTCATTTCCTCTATCCACATACTTCATAAACTGCTAACTTTTATAATTTTTTAAAAAATTTTCGCACAATATTCTTGTAAACAAACTAAATTCACATGTATTCTGCTTTCAAAATCGTCAAACGCCGTTACTCAAAAGTGCAAGCATTGAATTTGATTGAAGCGACACCTTGCGGATTTTTCTGCTTAAAGATAGCTAAAAGTATTAAAAGAATGCATTGTCATCGTGTTTTGAGCTATTTTAAAAGTTTCAAATGTCTAGGTAGTCGGGAAGTTAGTTAAAAATCGATTGCAAGATTTGTAATGCACAACCAAGAAAACGAGTTAATAAAAATGTGGTAAAAAACGCATGTACTGGCCAGTGGCGTGAGGGGGATTTTACCGAATACTTTCGGGCCATTTGATCTACGACATCCACCCTATATTTAGTTGACTTATAAAATTCGATCACTTCGGGTGTGGTTTTTCGTATTTTGTGATATTTCGTTTGAACTATGTAAGAAGCACATTTTCACTCTTTTTGCATTGGTATGGTGTAAAAAGTACACCGTCGTGTTTCCTTTGTAGTTGAATACAGTGGAAATCGCGTCTTCTTCAAAGAACTTTCTATTTATCTCTGTTTATAGTCCCGACTAAACTCAGACTCTAGAAGATACTTGTCAAGTTTCATCGACACAAAAAAGCTATCTGTCGTTACATTTCTTCCAGAGTTTTTGTATGGCTGAAGTAGATGGATAACAGCATTTTCTCCAACGGTTTATTCTTGTGGCCTGTTATCCTCTTTGCCCAAGTAAGGTATTCTATTTATCAGGTATTTGGACTTAACATCAACAGACCGCCATACTTTTATTCCAAATTTGTCCGGTCTATTAGGCATGTACTGTATAAACTTGCATCTTGTCTTGGTTGGAAAAAAGTTGTTCATCTATCGTTACGTTTTCAGACGATTTGTAGCATAAATAATTCTCGATAAAAATAATCCACACTTCAGATATGATAGCGCATCTGTCATTCTGTAAACAATGGGATATTTTTTTATTATTTCCAATGGCACATTAAAAGACAATTGAACATCAAAAAGACAACAATAAATCTATAAAGGAAAGCGAACATTGATTTATAGATTTATATATGAAAGCGTTCCCAGATTGATGTCCGAGGAAGAGCAGGACATCTGGACAGGTGAGGCAAGTCCATTTCCTCGTGAAGATCACACAAAGTACAAAGAGGGTTAGGAACCACGTTGATGCGACATAGATGTTTACGCAGGTAATCGCGGCCAGATATCAGACGAAACATGGCGACAGATTTTATCCTAGGCCACTGAGGGACATTAAGAATCTGATTAAGCCATAGTTTATTAAGGTTACAATTTTTGAGTTCTTCGCGGAAAGGATCCCTGAAGATGTTCTTTATTAGATATTTGATATTCTTAAAAGGAAGTCTGGGATTAGTTCTATGACAGACAGAGGCCTTCAGAGAACTAATCCTTCTTTGCCAAGCCTTCTTTGCCAAGAAGGCTTGGCAAAGAAGGCAAAGAAGGCAAAATGAGGCCTTCTTTGCCAAGAAGTCGGACGCCTCATTTCCCTGGATTCCACAGTGGGCCGGAATCCACTGGAGAACTACTATCTTACAATGGGATATTGAGGATTTCATATCAAATCGTATGCATTTCATGATTTTTACAAATCTGTCTCGACTCATAGTTTCTTGGGAAAAAAAAGGTTGCCCCAAGATTTTGACCACAAACTCTAACCTCTCTCTAACATTTCCACTCCTCCCCCACGATAGTACCGAATTCAAACGAGCGTAAACGAATGTAAACGAAAAGCAGGTACTCTTCTAAAGAGAACTGTATTATCTACAGAACCATAAACACATGAAACTTGAACGTAGACGAGCTCTAGGAATTATCTAGTGTTTGGGATCAAACTGACCCTTAGCCGTAGTTCTTAGTATAAGCAGTTTCTGTAGATAAACTAATAGATGAAAATCACAAACATTTTGCAAGCATAATATCTATACACTGAAGAGAAAAAAAACTGGCACAGGCATGCGTATGCAAATAATGGAGGTATGCAACCCATAAGCGTAACGCGATGCGATCGGTAGTGAAGGTTATCACGATTTATGTGACTTTGAACGTGGCATTATAAGAGGCACACTAAAGATGGGATATAGCATCTTCGAGGTAGCAATGCAATTTGGATTTTCGCACACGACCATTTCACGAGTGTACCGTGGATATCAGGTATCCGGTAAAACATAAAATCTCCGGCATCGGTGCGGCCGGAAAAAGACGTAGAATGAACGGGACCGTACACGACTGAGGAGAATCCTTGGCAACACATTGCCTGGTATGATGAGTCTCGTTTCCAATTGTATCGGGCAGATGGACGTAAACAGGTATGGAGACAACCTCGTGAATCCATGGACCGTATATACCAACAGGGGACTGTTCAAGCTGGTAGGGACTCTGTGATGGTATGCGGCGTGAGCAGTTTGTGTGATATAGGACCCCTGATACATCTAGAGACGACTCTGACAGGTGACGGGTACATAAGCATCCCCTCCGACCATTTACAACCATTCATATCCATTGTGCCTTCCGACGAACTTGGACAATTTCAGCAGGATAATGCCACTCCCCACAAATCGAGACTTGCTATTAAATGGCTCCAGGTAGCTCATCTGACTTTAGACACTTCCATTGAACACCTAAATTCCCAGACATGAACATTATTGAGCATATTTGCGATGTCTCGCAACGTGCTGTTCAGACGAGATCTCACCGCCTCACACTCCTATGGATTTGTGGACTGCCCTGCAGGATTCATTGCATGGTGTGAATTGCCTCCAGGATACCTTTAGACATTAGTCGAGTCCATACCACGTCATGTTCCGGCACTTTTGATTACTCGGGGAGCCCCTACACAATACTGAGCAGGTGTACCAGTTTTTCTGGCTCTTCAGTGTAATACTTTAGAAAAAGTCATAAAATTGAAACCTTGTGTGAAATAAAATAAAATGTATAGAAGAGGAAGAATCTCATTTAGGGATCAAAATGATCCTACCGTAGTTCTAGTGTTAAGAGATCCAAAATAATTTACGTATTTATTACGGTGGACATTCACCCATACATACCGTGAATTTTATTCGCTGCTTTCATATGAGAGTATTCAAAAATGTTACCTCCAATTTGGGGACAGCATGGGATCATCCTTGCCTTTGTCGAGGTTCGAATCCCGGAGTATACGTAGGTAGCTTGCTAAACTAACCATCATATAATGTCTCCGGTGCTCAAGTTTGATTTACAAATGAATCGGAATGTACAACTTTTAGAGCTGGAGACTTATTAAAATTTAAAATATTTACTTAAAAAACTCTGTAATAAAATATCAATGCTATAAATAATACATGTTGCAATACTTTTTCCTTGATTGTAACCCACATGATTTTAGAAAAAAAGGAACTGCTTTTGCAAAAAATATTTAGCTTTTACAAATCTACACAAACCCGAAATTGATTTTTTCCCCTTTTCGTCTGCAATTAAATAATCTTCCAGAATATTTTTCATGGAAGTGTGTCTCTAAAGAATTTAAATGTCGGAACTCCAGAGAAAATTATATTAAATTTGAATAAGGTTTCGCTCTACAGTACTGAAAAATTCTTATTTCGACGAGGAACCTTCACACAAATTACCATTGCATATTGTATTATAAATGAAATTGTAAGCAGAAATTATTTTGTTTCTTTTCAGGACGATGCGCTTGAAAATGAATGCTACTAACAATTCAATATTTGCAACACATTTTCAAAATAGTCTTCAGATTTTTTCCCTTTTAGAGCCCTTTTTTAAATTTTTAATAATATTTCATAGATTTTTACGAATTCTACCTGGCAATCATCGACTTAGAAATTTAATTCTTCTGTTTTGACAGTTTATGCACGGAAAAACTTACATGTATTAAAAATTGTTATTCTACATTTTCATTTGGACTTTTTATTGTATTAGTAAATTGATTTGTGTGTTTCGATCAAATTAAAATTACTACCTGGGAAATTCTGAAGTTTTGTAAGTATGCATTCTATATTCTCATAATTCGCCAGTAGTTATTTTTAATGTATGGGAAAAACCAGATTAAGTCCTTTAACTTAATTCTATTCATAACTAATAATAACTATTCTCAGTTTGGTCTTGA
Organism: Dolomedes plantarius; assembly: GCA_907164885.2. NCBI lineage: Eukaryota > Metazoa > Arthropoda > Arachnida > Araneae > Dolomedidae > Dolomedes > Dolomedes plantarius. The sequence continues at coordinate 7,395,920 of OU015501.1, read as the reverse complement.
TAAAAACTAACTTTACAAAGCCTTAAATAGTAATTTCCTTTTTAAAAACTAAACTATGTCAAGTTATAGGATCTAAGCACATGATCAAGTTCAGTTTTCAGTTTTTTTCAAAACGTAAATGGAGGGGAAATGAAGCGTTAATTCTTAATTTCCAACTTACAACCATTATGTACGGGATTAAACCCACTGAATGAAGTTATTATCTGGAGAACATCCTGAATAAATTAGCACAAATATTGCAAACAAGGATTTTCGATAACACGAGGAGACTTAGCAAACAAGGAAGGAGATGAGGTTTTCAAGTCCGAGCCTGAAGTATTTTCAATAGGAGTGAAACCAAGCTCAACCTTGCCGGAGCTGAGTCTCTTCCAGTTTCGATATTTTAAATGAAAAAGAAGTTTGCATCAAATAAAAATTAAAAAAAAATTATTAAAGATTTATTTATGCATAGTTTGAAATTTTTGTGTCTGTTATGTTTTCTAAAGGATACTGCTAGATGGCCTGGATTATATTTAGATATATGGACCCGTTTCATTGCTAGTGTGGGAAAGTAGGAATATTCCCAAATGACTCTATACCGTAACCAAATCATAGTTTTGAATTAAACCTCATTAGTGGTTAAAACAGGATTTAATTGAAGTAACAAAACTTCAAAGGTTTTTCATCTTTTACCCTAAAAAATATGCCGAATTCCTTTGTTTACGATTTATGATGGTATTCTATTCATTTATTTATTTATCTTCTTTTTCTAACACAAGGATAACATAACATTTTTTCGGAGAGTTTACATTTAGTTATCCGATCCAATCAAACGGGAATACCATTCAATTTACTGATAGCTAAAACAATGCGAACTCTTTTGTACAATACTTTTTCTTTCAACTATCAAACAGCTACGGCTCAATTTTAATTTCGAAAATGCCATGAAATCAACAACTACAATTTATTTGTAGCGTTAAATATCCTTTACTATGGTAAAATAGTGCTGCCACTATTTAATATCTTTTATTTATGGTATATTTAAAAATTCTGCAAGCTTTTATCCAAATGATCCAAATTTCCCTCCCATTAAAATACCTGAAAAACAAAAATCTGTTCTACTTTAAAAGAAACCTCCCCCATTCATTATTCATGCTGCCTAATATTTTGCAACTGAATACTGAGACTTCCGACTGAGCCCGTTGAGTCACTTTTTGATCCCATACTTCTCACCGTGATAGCTGCGAGTCGGCTCCCCCTGCTATTTGTTCAAAGTACCTGAAGCATGCATATCTCGGCTCCTACCTAATGCAATGTGTACTTTCCCTCCAATTTTATTAATACGTCCATCTTATGCATTATGCATAAAAGTATTTACCTTCTCTACTCCATCGTTCACTCTTTTGTTGAAGTACACCCGACTGGGTACAGAATAATAAGTTTCGGAGAATGAAATCTTTCACCAAGACAACAAGGATGTCAAAAATCTAAGATGGATATACTGCATGTCCCCTCCATATAGGACATACCGAGAAAAAAAATTGGTCTCTCCTCATTCTATCCTATCATGTTAGTTAAAAATATTATTTTCTTTAAATAAGAATAACAGATGTCTACGTTAAATATACTTATAAAATATGACTGAAGCTAAATTAAAAAATTAAAATATCTGGAAAGATAAAATGTTAGCTATCGATTTGCTTTTTTATTCACATATGTATTTTTTCTACATACACCGGCAACAGGTATGATCAAATAGTTTTCATCAATGAATCTTTTGCGTATAATTGACCCTTGTAACCCATTAGATTGTATCTCTTCATTGTTCTAACGTTATAACGACATTAAATGGCACATACACTTGTAGGATGGTTGAGTGATAAAAAAATGAGGTTCTACAGCTTCGGTGATCGGGCGAGAACTGTTATTTTCAGCATGGTATGTCCGTTGGCCAGCATCTAGAGTTTGTCCAATACCCATTGACCTTGATTTCGCAGTAATTACGCTTATTCAGCATAGAATGTCCGTCAAGTGCGCTGGAAGCTACAACATTTGAAAATTCTGTAAATAGGGTAGGTGGGGGCAAAGGTTTGCAGTTTTGAGTTATGGGTTTCTTACGGGCCTCCGTTAGATCCTACCGCCCCAAAAAGTCACTTGTATTGTAGTTGGGTATCCCCTCTACCTTCTATAAAATAATGAATTTTTTCCCGAAATATTTAGTCACCGAATTTTTAATTTTACCAAAAGACCTGTTTGCGAACCTTTGCCCCAATCGGTGGGGCAAAGGTTCGCACTGCAAACCTTTACCCCACTCGTTGGTTTCTTACTGGATAGGCATCGAAAATCACAAAAAGAGTTGTCTAAATAATTTTATTTCACATTTTGTAATCTTTTTAAAGGTGTTACATATATAGAAAATCACAAATTGAACTTGTTAATTTCAATAAATTTTTTCTTAAACTAAATAACTTCAAAATGAAATATCAACTATTAACACAGAAATTTGAATCTAACAAAGAAATTCACAAAATGAAAAGGGGTTAATCTCAATAATTTTTTTCTTAAACTAAAGAACTTCCAATTAAAATATCAACTATTAACACTATCGTTATATTATATCTTAGGCTTTACTCATTCTTTTAAAACCCGTAAAAATTAAGCAAATTAAGGGGATGGGGGACATTACAAAGCAATTTTTGAAATTTTTACCTCAGAGATATGAAATTGGGCATAAATATTCATTAAAGTAAAACTATTTCAAACACCTTATAAAATTTTATAAATATTTAAAATTTTATTTTTTATATTTAAAAAATTGAAATTTTTATTATGTTTTTTAAAATGCTCCTTGCGATCCAATTTTTAACCTTATCCTTAATTTTGCATTTAGATTGCTTATACATTTTGATCAGGGTTATGTTTTGATTTGTGCTTTCGTTGAATAATTAATTTTTAGGAAATATTTTTATGCTTGTACTCAGAATTCTCGTGAAATTTTTGTACTTTTCCACGCTTAAGTTAAACTTTGATAATCTGAATGATGTCTAAACCTGAAATGAATACATAACTTTATTTTAATGTATAAGAGGAGTCTTTGTAATAAATTTTATAAAATTTCGTCAAAAATTGTGACGCAAGGAGCATTTCAAAGACTTGCAAATCTGGAAATTACTCATTTAGAGTTTTTTTCCCTAACCAGACCTTCGAAGCTTATAATGTCTTGTAACAACATTTAATTCCTTTATCTTGTAAAATAGGTCTTTCAGAGCTATTTTATTTTTGTGTTGTACTAATTTATTTTATTTTTAATTTATGGATTTTCAAGCATTTTACAAAAAAATTTCTGATTAAAAACAGGTAGTTTTTATCAAAAACCATAATTTTTTTTCAAATTACAAAAATGTGAATTCCCATTAATAATAAAAGACGTTGTTAATAAGGATTCCTAATGAAAAGAGGACATGAAACAAATGTTAATAGTTAGAGCGGCAAAGGTTTGCACTGCGAACCTTTACCCCATGACTCCTGAAAACCTTTACCCCATTTCGTGCTGGTTCTGTTTCTGCAGAATGGACGCCACTGTATTTGAGTTAACCCAAAACTTAAGGTAGGATTTGAAAGGTTATTTACCACCCTAACATGCGAAAATAAGCCCAAAACAGTTCGTGAGTTTGAGTGATGCTCAAAATTACTCAAAAGTTGCAAAAAATTACATTAAAAGAGACGAAAATAAACTTACCTCATTTTCTCTGCAAGAGGGGGTCTTAACTCCAACATTTTTTACGAGGCAACTGACTGGAAGTAGAGGAATGCACTGCCTACCCTATTCTTCCTAAAACTCTTCCCGGTCATTTTAAAATGTATGTGCGAACCTTTGCCCCATGCGAACCTTTGCCCCCACCTACCCTACTTCTTCGTGAATGGCGATTTGTTGTCAATCCACAATACAAGGCAAATAAATAACTAAGCGTCTTCCACGGCTTTCGGTGCAAACTTTTAATATGTATATGATTAAAAAAATTTCAGGAACCTCCCATCCCCCTCTTCACCTTAGTTACTCTTCATAAGTTCTCTACGATGTCCGAATTTGCCTCTATTGTGGTCAAACGAGCCACTTTCTACGTAATTGCATACACTATAGTAGGGAACACACCAGCCAAAATTACCAACCTCATAATAAAACCTTTTACTCCCCAGAACAAAGGACTGACTCTCGCCGTTACAATCGAACACAGGACGTTAGAAGGGGGGGAAAGAATCCCTATCATCAAAACCGGGACACACGAACGAGGGGTCCGCGTTATTATCACTCCAGACAAGACAGAAGTCATTTTTAATAGAAAGGAGGGGAATTTCAAGTCAACACTATGTTATTCCCCGGGTATTTGAAAGCTTCACGGAGGAACAAGAAATAAGGACCTCGAACAACCATGTTGGCGGTAAAACGGAACGGATTTTCTCTAACGCGAATTTAGGGGGTAACCTTCAACCCCTACAGACTGTGGCGTGCCAGCACGCCTAGAAAAGGGGGGGGGGAGTGATTGTTGTGAAGGATCCACAATTTGGACATTTTGAACTCCTTCCAACGTTATAGCCATTTTGTTCTTCCAACACGATTACGGGACATAAATCGGCCATATTGGAACTGCACCAATTTTCCAAGAAACATCGCACCCCCTGAATTCCTCAAGGCGGGGGAAATTCCAGGAAATTCAACGGACTTCCAATTTTCTTGGAAATAAGCGTACCACGTGGGTCAACCATGGGAATGTCAGAGCATCCTGCCCTCGAATAAAAAACTCGAAGAGGCAATAAATTTACGTGAATAACTAACCTGGGGAGGGGTTATAATGAAGAATGTAGGAGCCCCGAGTGTGGGAGAGAGGACGTTGGGGGAGAGCGAGAGAGCGATTGGAGGTAGCGAGCTGCGAAGAGACCCTGGGAAGAAAAGACGTCCCCGTAAAATGGCGAGATACCCGTCTTCAACCGCCAGCGCCGAATCCTGTTGCATCCGCCAGTGAAGAGCCACATGAATTTCTACCCGATGCCTAAAGCCTCCTCCCGTAGAAGTGCCTCAACGAAGCCATGCTCTGCTGTTCCATCAAAACTCCCCAGGTTGGTCATAAATTCCCCCTCTAAATAGTGCTCATGCCTTTTGAGAGATTACGAGACTTTTATTTCACTCGACCCGTAATGGTTATGCCGCAGGAAGCGGATGAAGTATGCCCTAATTCGGTTAAAAATATGTATAGCCAAGATCTTAAATATAATATGTAAACCCGACCTTTTCTTGTAAAATATTGTATAATAAATGTTGTTATTTTTATTTATAAACGCATAGTTCCCTTTGGAGTTCACCTCCCTATATTTACACAACGCAAAGGGGTATCTCTGGTACCCCTCATAACAACCCACTAAGAGTTTTCTACGCATTTTATTAGTTTTTTTCGTATAAAACACCAATGCAGGTTGAATGGTTGGTTGATTGTTTTGGGTTTCATGGTACAAGGTAAAGATAGGACAAGTTGCGCCAAACACCAATGCAGGAAAACTACCGGAGACTTTTCTGCATTCAACTTCCGAAGCAAGCGGTGCAATTTAGTTCATGTGCATAAAAAAACATATAAATCATGTACTGAAACGCTTAAATATATTACAATTTGAATGTAGCCTATTTTTCACAGCATACAGCACAATTAGCATCCAGTTTAAAGTGTTTATCAAAGAATTAAACAGATTTAGAGGGTGTCGTAACATTCAAGAAAAGTCAACAATTTATTTAAGAATTACCTGTGATCTTTGGATATGTATGGGTATTTGTTTGATCTATGGGTATGTGACTGAAGTATTAGTGACTTACTAGAAATGTGGTCATAAACGTGTTGATGGTTTATGAGAGCAAGATGACTTCAAATTGACATGGTACCACAAATTCAGCATGCACTTTTTTGATAGTTGCAGGTTTCGAGGCTGGTTAGACTTCAAGGTGACTGGAACCAAAGTACAATACAAACAATTTAAACTGAGAGTTTTATTTTTTGTATTACGTAAGCATAACCATGCTTCATATCATGTGGAAAACCCCACAGCTGTTTTATTAATACACATCACAAAAGGAAAGTATGTTTAGAAACTCTTTTTAATGTAGCCGTCCAAAAAGCCATTGAATAAAAGATTTTATTGCATTTGACAATCCCATTAAAACTTCAGGTGCATGTAAGAATTTTAAAATATAATGCCGATAAATCTGTTCGATGTATTTTAATGCATGACAGAAGCATATTATAAAATAAAATAGCGTTCGCGAAATCCAATTCCTGATAAGTCAATCCCCTCAAGACAATCCCCTTTAGTCCGAAAGATTTAGCTAAAGGAAGACGTGAACGCTCTGTGGGATACTTTGACTAAATGATGACATTATACTATTCTCATTCTAAAAAATTTTAGGAATTTTCCTCTTGAATTTAATTTTGAGAAAGACCTAAAGGGAGACTCTATGTCAAATTGAAAGACTGAGAGTCCTTTTTTTACTGATAGACAATTATTTTAATTATTCCATTGTTTCGAAGGGAGCGAAAAGGCTTAGGGAAATTTCTTTTGATGTTACTAATTTAACTTTACCTTTATAAATTGGATAAATTTTGATATCCAATTCATAAATAACGTGGTTTTCCATACCCTATATTTAACCCAATATAGTTCGAGTGGTAATTGAAATTTGTAAAGGCACAACATTGTATTTCTTGCTTTCTAACATTTTCCTTGAAAACCCCTCTCCAATCCCTATTTTTGGCAAATTTTCTTCGTAAAGCTTTTAAAAGCCTTCAACTAAACATACAAGAAAAGAAGGAAACTAGATGAATTTCATTTAATTCTTAAAAATATTTTAAAGCATATAATGTTTTAAGCCATAATTTGCATAAAATATTTTATTATGAAAATTTTGTCACTGTCTCTACTTTTCATTTGAAACAATCTATTGGTCACACACAGGTCTGGTTTGATACAGACCAGCTTATGGTTTTCTTCCTGTACATGCCAAATGTACATTTTTAAAAACTTTTAATGGATGCTGACCCGGCGGGAGCCATGTGTTCATATTTTCGGATTAAAGTTCAGGAAATATAAAAACAACGGCTGTAAATAATCATCTGGCGTGACGACACAAAGACAAGGTACTTTATTTTCGCACATATAGATAAAAAACAGAAGAGCATCGTAATGCTGATCTTAGCACGAAGCTAAATAGAACACAGCTAGAACTTTTGCCGCCCGGGGCGGTCTCCCATTTGCCGCCCTTTCTAAGTCAATCAATTGGTATCCGAGCAATCCGATTTTTGTCCTGTAAATCTGTATCCGAGCAAAATTTTTAGAGATAATATTTTCAACCCTACATTTACCTGATGATGAGGAAAAATATTCAAAATCATATAGTAATTCATAATTCGTAGAAATCGAATAGTAAACTTATGAATTGAACAAGTGGTTTTTTACAACTAATACTAAATAAAAATATGCCGCCCCAAAATATGTGCCGCCCGGTGCGGACCGCACCCACGCACCCCCCTAGCTACGCCACTGATAGAACACAACCGTCCTATTTCGAATCAAAACTAATACTACAGAAATACAAAACATACTAGGAGTTGCCAATGTATGAATACAAAACTATTGAATTTACGGTAACATTTGACTGGCATCTAGGGGCGAAAGAATAAACTATATGTACTTTCAAACAGACGCTCCTCTATAGTTTTAATATCCATTGTTATTATTAAAAAATTTTTGATGAGAAATCACGTTCTGGTCCCCGTGAAACTAATTTTAGAGGATTTTACTATTTTGTCTACACACTTTTCTGTAATCTGCTGGACCTTAACATACTTTTTATTGTTTTCTTCAATCCACACTAGATCCATCAGCTAGTAAAAATGACTGTTGGCAAGAGAAAGGGATACGTGTATATTCCCTTAGATGCAAGTTTGTTTGCTCAGATGTAAGCATGTCTTTTCCCCAATTACTACGTGCCATACAACATAAAGTGTAATATGTGTATGGCCTAATAAAAATTACTTGAAATTGTTCCCGTATCCAAAATGAGCAATTTTCAATCGTTCATAACCAGTTAACAAATTCATACTTGAACATATTTGTTTGTTTTAAATTCCATAATTTCAGTTCTGAAAAATACATGAGCGTCATAATGTTTCAAATCTTGCATGCGTATTTAGAGTTACCATAATTTCAAATTTATATTTAACATAGAATATTAAGCAAATGTCAGAAAAACTATAGTTGTAATGCAGAAGTAATATGTGTAACGATTTAACACTCAGTTGGGTGATGCTGGAATATTCAATATACGAAAAGGACTTTCTAAGTAAAATTCCTGTATATGTTTAAACGCAGTGAACATTTTCATTTTCAAACTTTTAATCTCGGCTATGGAAAGAATTTTTTAAAAAATCTTGAACTGCATGGAAAAAAAATTCACATGGGACATTTAAAATGATGTTAGAATTTGAATAATTCAAGATAATGTCAAATACTTTCACTCATAAAAAAAACTTCAAATTTAGACGACTTTTATTTGAGTATTTTGCAGGTAACATAACCAAGGTTAAAAAATATTTTAAAAAGAAAAAATATAGAGGTTTGAAAGTCCAACGTCCTCTTATATGTTAGAAAATAATATTTCCCCAATTTAAAATGTTAAATGTCTGAACGTTAAAATCAACCATAAGCCAGCAGAGATTTTACAGTATTGGGAATAAACCTTGTGGCAACTTTCTAAGGGGTATCATCTTAACTGCTAACTTGTAAAATATATTTAAATACCATTTTTTAAACACTCTTACGAAACGAAATTAAAATTACTCGACATAATTGAATTCCCTACGTTTCCTCTAAACACATATTTTCTGTCAGGAATAATATTTATGAAAGATAATTTTCCCCTGTTTTTACATAGCAGATGATAACATCGAATAGGAACTTTAAGTCATTTTGTGCTTGGATTTTATGACGTAACAGCATTATCACGTATAATAATTAGTTTTCATCGAAATAACCGTAATACTGAAGAATACTTTTCAAGTGAATGGATTTGATAGCTGTTTGTCTACCGATTATATTCTTTCTGAAGATCGATGATTGTGTTGTAAATCACTGCATCTTCTAATATCAAGCGGAAAAAGTGTGAGGAAATTTTCTTAAAAGCATTTCGCTGCGAACGACCGCAGGTAAATTGTTTCCCATTATACGAGATGTCTTTCACGTGGCTGAAGATTAAGCAAAAGTGTCTTTCCGTGTAATCCCATCGTCGCCAAGTGGATTCTAAAACTCCCAGAATTCGAAGAAAGGTAAAAAATTTAGAAAATAAAAATATCTGGGGAAAAAAATCAGCCTATCGATGGCGTGGTTAGTCCAGGCTAAACATTCGATAAGTCGTGTTGATAAAGCTACATCTCGACCTCTTTCGTATGTGACCGGTTCGTATTTCTTTTAGGGAAGAATGCTGGATAGTACGTGTTTACTAGAAACGTCCCCAAGGTAAACGTTGGGTTCAAGTGTAAAAAGTGTAGGGGAAACCAAACATTATAGGTTTTTAAGAAACTCTGTCTGAATGCTACAATGCGAAATACATAAAACGTAGTAGAAAGGATTCTTTTCCATTTGTGATGTGTAAAATTTATAGAAAGTTAGACGCGAAAGATAACCTCTGAGTGAGGATAAAAATGGAATAATCCTTTTAAAGCTGTACCAGTGCTATTTTTTCGAATATATGACATTTACTATCAAGTTTATAGGACGTTTTTGGAAAAAAATCTGTTTTCCTCATAAAAGCGGATCTGATGAAAAATGCTTAGTAAATAAAGAAATAAATCCATAAATTAAAAATGTGAATATATGTGAATAAAAATAAATCCAAAAATATATAAATATGGATATATGGGAATAGAACAGAAAAAATAATTCGAAATATCGACATGTAGGTAAATTTGAATTTAGTTTTGTTGAGACACGGTATTTAGCAAATCAGCAAAAATGCATCACATGTAAAAGAAAAAAAAGTAATAATAATAAATAAATAAATAAATAGGTGCACTTTCATCAAAAAGAAATGGCATAGGTACAGCATTCGATTACATTTCTTTGATGTAATAAATGTCTTGAAAAAGTTCTCAACTACATTCAGTAAAAAATACGAAAAAGTCAATCAGTCACAAAGAACTGCTAAAATTATGTACTCACTTTTTCTTAAACTATTTATTCAGGAATATTTCTTTTATATTTTAACGACGTAACTTGGTTAAAACTTTTCCGGTATTTTTTTTTAAATTTAAGAACATTAATGTTTCTTGTAAATCACTGCTTTGTTTTCTTAACAATTACTCTTCTTTTACAAAGTTATTTCAAGTAAAAATATAGTAAATACTGTTTTATAAACAGTACATCTAGTATGTACTATGATTTGAAAATACCTTAATCAATCGGTAGTCTGAGCAAAGAAATGACTGATTTCATAGAACATTAAATTTGAATTTAAAAAAAAATAACGACAGCAGAAAATACTTCAGCAAAATTTACTTACAGCTACCATCCTACAATTTTCTATTCTTGTAAAATGAAGGGAATATTTTAAACGTGCTAAAATCTGAAAAAATCTGTTATTGGTATCCAGATTTTAAATTATGTATAGTTTCAACATTTTGCTCCGAGACAACAATGTTTATTCCTTAACCCCACTAATTTTAGAACTTTATGAAATGAAACTTTAATATAAACATTTTTACCAATACATCAACTACTACAGTTTTATTTAAAAACAGTTTTATAATTATCCTGTTCCTCTAAAATCGATATTTAAATAATTTATAGCGTACAATAATAAAAGAACAAAACCATAGCCAAGAACAGATATTCGAGGAATTTTCTTACAGAATCGAAGATAAACAGCTGGAGGTATATCAAGTTACAGATTGTATTGATACTCGATTGAAATTATTGTATTTTAAGATAAAACTTTATCAGTCCTCTTTACTCTATAAAGCGCAGTTTATTCTGTTTAGCCTAAAATAAATTTGTTAAAAAAGATAAAATGTTCCCTGTACCTTTTGTTAAAACCTGTGATTTATGAGTCGGCAGAATACTTACTCTGGAGTCAAGAATAAAGATAATGCAAATTTATTTGCTCTATACAAAGCAGCATTTCTAATAGATTTTTACCCAAATAGTACAGTTTCTTTCAATGATGACTATCTGAAGAGAGTTTCCCAATTTCTTTATAATACGTGAATATAAAACACAAAATAGGAAGCAATTCAAGTGATTGCTTGACATTGTACACCTCTGAGGACATTGCGAATGAAGTTATTTCATCTTTACCCAGAAATAAGTTGTTTTTAAAGCTCTTAATAAATATTTTTCCATGCGTTAATAACTTGTTTCTATTACTTTAGCGTTCTGAGAAAATTCTCTGCAATAAGAAAATAAAGTAGCATTCTTTTCCCTAAAAAATCCATACGAAGAAATTTTATTATTAAAGAGGTAAAGTATGTGAGTTATGTTGCTATATTTTAACACAATATATAAAACACACTACACAAATTTTTGAACATCAGGAGATTTTACTCATTTAATTCAGTGTTACTCTCAAAATTAATTTAAAGGGAAGGTCCACCATAGATTATTATAGACTGTAAAGGCAATTTTAGAACGGTCAGTGTCAATTCATGGAATCTTAAACGAAGTTAAAGTAAAGGGTTCCAAGTTTTACCCAAAATTAAAAAACTTATTGATTGTTCATATACAAGTTTAATGCATATGGTTGTAGTTTTTTATTAAGGACACAAACATCGAAAATTTATTCACATGAATACAATTTCCCGATTTAGAATGAAGTTTACCCTCCCGATTCATAAATATAAGGTACTTTAATGTATTTTAATGAACATTAATTTATGTCTCAAAATATGGATTTCGGCTATGTTAATAACATACTGACAAAATTCAATTTTTAAACGTTAGTTTCATTTTAAATCAATATTTCGTGTATATTTTGTGTATGGGATTATGAAGGATTTAATTTGCCCTTTTTCCTTGCTCACAGAAATTTTATGGTTTCATTAAAGCTAAATAATACATGAGTAGAATACATTCCATAAAATTATAATTATACTATTGTCTTAGAATCCGTGAAACACAATGTTATAATCAATAAGTATTGGCTTATGGTACTAGTATGTTTTTTCAAAAATCTGTAAAAATTTACTGTACACTTTAAGCTAAAGAGATCGTAGTTATAATGTTCTTGGTGTGTTTATTAGAGAGGATTACATCAAATAGTTTATATGCTGGAAATGTGTGCAAAATTGTGAGAAAAATATGTTTTTATGTATTATATGATATTTAAAGAAGTTTGTATTTAATTGAATTTACAATAAGCATATTCATACGAAACGTATCTCTGAAAATATTAATCACTTTTATTTTGCTTTAGTAAAACATCCATTACATATATACCGTACTTTTTCTGTGAAAGAATTCAATTCAAAATTAAGTCTATCTCATGCCGAAGTAAACATTTTTTTATAAGTGTTGGAAAGGGAATGAAAAATAGAGCGAATAAAAGCTTGGAAAATGTATTCCTATAATATCCCATTTTCCTATGAAACCAGAAAACTTCCACGTATTTTAAAGTAGATTTTTAAATAAGAGGCTATTTTATATGAATAATACGCAGTAATTAGTATTTAGAAATAATATTCTGAAGAAAGGTTTTCTTTAATTAAAACACAATTGTTTAATCTCGCTTGTTTACAATTAGTAAGAATTTTAATTATTTGAACATACTACTATGTTTACTTTTAATTACTCAAAACATCTTGAAAAACTGTTTAATTAAATTATTTTCAAAGGCTACGTAACATAATTAATTAAAAAAGGTGAAAAAAGATTTCTGCTTAATAAGGCATACGTCAAAAAAGCATTTTACATTACAGTAACAAGATTTTTAAAAAGTTAAATTCTAAGAGTAACTTTAAAAGATAAAATTTGAAACAGCAATGTGCTTTTATCTTAATTTGCAATTGTTTTATCTCCTGATGAAAAACTGAAATTTTGGATAAAAACATTTCGAACGTCTAAGAAATATAAAACTGAAGCTAAGGAGTGTGTGTGTTTTGGATATCGTGTAAGAAATCTCTGGATTGTAATTAAAACTATTTTACCACTGAATATATTTATGATGCTAGATTGTGCAACCGAATGAAACAAGAAATGAAAGAAGCAATGTGCCTCTGAAAAAAGAAAAAAAATCACTTTCTTAACATTAACATGTTTTATAACCAAGAAAGTGAAACGCTCTGTCCAAAATAAAATAACAAGAACGAATCCGAGATCTTCAGATTTATTGCGTCAATTACAAAGGAAACTAATTATGAGAAGAATTTTCTCAAATTGCAGGCATAAATTGTAGGGTTATTACAGTTTTAATTTCTTACCTGTGAAATCTGCAGGTTACAGTACGTACTCTATAGGAGCAAAGAAAAATCTTCCATTTTCACTCCAATTACATTATGGAAAGTTTTTTCAGTCGCATTAATTATAGCTAATATTGAGTTTTAGGTAAATTGCATTTGGTTGCTCAACTGAAGAAGAATGCGCGATAAAAATTTAACTGAAACTTCTTGCATATTATTTGTGTCGTAAGTTATCACTTTGTGTTAGTTTTTCCCTTTTTGCTTTCATTTCTTGCAATTCGAGAGATCATATATTCCAGATAATATTTCAAGTTCTCTGTAAATAAGATTTTGCGTCAGAGCTGAATGAGTTTCGTATGTTAATGAAAAAGAATCGTCAGATGGGTTGCTGCAAGAGGCAAAATTTAAAACAATAAAATTTATATAGAGAACTAGCTGAAAATCCGCCCTTCGCTACGGAGTACATTCAAATTAAATACAACGGTCAATGTATACAATTAATGCCAAATATATATATATATATATATATATATATATATATATATATATATATATATATATATATATATATATATATATAATAAATGTGACGATCAATGTATCCAATTGATGTAATATATATATATATATATATATATATATATATATACAGTGGCTCCCAAAAGTGTTCGTACACTTACGAATTTCCATGAAATAGGGGTCTATCCATTAATTAAAATGAATATTTCAGAATGGGTATTTAATAATAAGATCTATAATCTATTCTTAACAAAACTATATGAAATATTTTGAAAACATAATAAAACTTTATTTTTAAGAAACCAGTAATCAAAAAGTAACAAAAACTTAATCTCACAAAAGTCATTGTACACTGAAATATTTTCGGATAAATTCATAATTAAAATTATCGTCTTACCCATTATTTTTATTTTTGAACTGTGGTGGCATTTGAAATATCGTTTGGCTTTAATTTTTGCTTGCCTACTCCGTAATATTCTATTTATTATTTAAAAATGGCTCGTAGTCGTAAAGAAACAACAAACAGCATTCGAAAATTGATTATTTTTCATCATAGTAGTTGTAAATCAGTTCGGGATATTGCTAAATTACTTAATTTATCCCACTCTACTGTGCAGTATGTGAAAAAAGGCTTTAAAGAAGAAAATTGGATCGAAAACAAGGTAAGAAAAGGCCGTCCGGCAAAGTTAACAAAACGTGATCAGAGATTTATAATTAGAAAATTTGTGAAAAATTCACGTTTGAGTGCTGTAAAAGTTTCTGCAGAATTCAATGAAACATTTTCTACTTCAATTTCACCTGAAATTTTTTGACGAGTTCTCAGAACAGCTGGATTACATGGGCGTTCTGACCATAGAAAATTTTTTGTGAGTGAGAAAAACAGAAAGTTTAGGCTTCCCTTCACACTATCAATGATAAATAAGCCCCAAACCTATTGAAATAATGTCTTATTTGCCGATGAACATTTTTGGTGCTGATGGGCTTATAATTGTATGGAGAAGAAAAAAAATGAGGAACTTAATCCCAAGAACTTAGTAGGAACAGTTAAGCATGCCAGTGGAGGTATCCTTGTGTGGGGGTGCATGTCAGAATCAGGACTAGGAAATTTGGCATTTATTGATGGCATAATGAATCATGCTGTTTTTATAAATATTTTAAGAGACAATTTAAAATTGTCAGCTCAAAATTTGGGTATTGGAAACAACTTTGTTTTTTATCAAGATAACGATCCTAAGCACACGGCTCTCAACGTTCGCATCTGGTGTCTCTATAATTGTCCACAAGTTTTGAAAACACCACCTCAATCGCCAGATTGAAACCCAATAGAACATATTTGGAGAGAACTGGAGGCTCGAGTACGAAAACACGACATTCACACGAAAAGCGAACTAAAAACAATTTTGATGGAAGAATGGATGAACATTGATGCAAAAATTACAAAAGAACTAAAGCAATCTATTCCCAGACGTTTAAAAGCTGTTGTGGATGCTGAAGGATATCCTACTAAATATTAATTTAACGAAAAATTAGAATCTTTACTAATATGTAGAGATTTTTTACAAGTGTACGATGACTTTTGTGAGATAAAGTTTTTGTTACTTTTGGATTATTGGTTTTTTTAAAATAAAGTTTTACTATGTTTTCAAAATATTTCATGTAGTTTTGTTAAGAATAGATTATAGATCTTATTATTAAATACCCATTCTGAAATATTCATTTTAATCAATGGATAGACCCCTATTTCATTGAAAATCGTAAGTGTACGGACACTTTTGGGAGCCACTGTGTATTTATAAAAAAATCGTAAGGGATATTTATTTTTTTTTTGGATAATATCCAATCGTCTGCTGCATTAGAAAGAAAAAAAAGCCTTTTTTTGTCTATTTAGTTGTTATGCACGTGACGATAAATTTATTTAAAGTACCAGAAAAACAAATCACGTATTCAGCATTTAATAAATTAAAGTCTAAAAATTAATCTTTAAAAATTCACCAAAAATCAGACAATCAAGGTAAAGGTTCGAAAAAGATTTCATTTTAAAGGAATTTTTATGATCTTTTACGTGATATAAATTTTATAACCCTGAAATTATTACTTTAAATGTAAACTTATAAAAAGTTACAAAAACAGCTTAAAAATTTAATTAAAAAAAATATAAGAAGAATTTTTCAAAACTCTTTCTTAGTGCACACCTACACTATAAGAAGAATCGCCATACAAAATGTCAGCCCTTTAGGTCCAGGGATTTGGTCTGTGCGTTGTATGTCAGTGAGTCAGTCAGTCAGGCAGTTACGGAACTGTTTTATATATATAGACTAGCTGAAAACCCGCGCTTCGGTACGGAGTACATTCAAATTAAATACAACGGTCAATGTGTGCAATTAATGCCAATATATATATATATATATATATATATATATATATATATATATATATATATATGTAATAAATGCGACGATCAATGTATAAAATTGATGTATATATATATATATATATATATATATATATATATATATATATTATATATTTATAAAAAAATCGTAAGGGATATTTATTTTTTTTGGATAATATCCAATCGTCTGCTGCATTAGAAAGAGAAAATATTTTTTTGTCTATTTAGTTGTTATGCACGTGACGATAAATTTATTTAAAGTATCAGAAAAAGAAATCACGTGATCAGCATTTAATAAATTAAATTCTAAAAATTAATCTTTAAAAATTCCCCAAAAATCAGAAAATCGAGGTAAAGGTTCGATAAAGATTTTATTTTAAAGGAATTTTTAGGATCTTTCTCATGATATAAATTTTATAACCCTCAAATTATTATTTTAAATGCAAACTTAAAAAAAAGTTACAAAAAGAGCTTAAAAATTTAATTAAAAAAAATCTAAGAAGAATTTTTCAAAAATCTTTCTTAGTGCACCCCTACACCATAAGAAGAATCGCCATGCAAAATTTCAGCCCTTTAGGTCCAGCGGTTTGGTCTGTGCGTTGTATGTCAGTGAGTCAGTCAGTTATAGACGTTCATATTTAAGACAATAAACATTCTGTTTATTTAAAACAATTTTTCATCAAAGATTTTGAAGGATATTTGTTGTAGATGGGCTCTTAATTTTCATATTTGAAAGTGGGGCGTAATACTTTCTGTCTCTAAAAGAATTGTATGCGAAAAGATACATATTCACACACATGCATGGCATTTATATAAACTGAAATGAATTCTTTGAATTTTAGTTTATTCAAAAATTAATTAATGTAGATATAGAACAGATTGAAGCAACATAAATAATAAATTGAAATAAAAATTTTGCCTCCGTGCGTACGTTGAATCCATTTTTAATGAATTCTTCATACAAAACGCAAACATTTAGTGTCCTTACAGAAATTCTAACTGCAATAATAGCTTAAAACAGTGATTCAAGCTTTTTGAAGAAATCGATAATCTTCAAAAACTCGTATTGGAGTCAATGTATACAAAATTTTAGTTTCAATTTTCATTATTTCACATCAATTCAATTAAATAAAAATTCAGAGGAAATTTTAGCCAGAAAATCTCCGTTTTTTTACTTAATTTTTGCAAAGAATTTTGAGGTTCAGCTTTAACCTTGTAGCTATTTGATTTTCCCAACAGGTGTACTATTTTCCTTATTGGTTATATAAGTAGAACTCTTGAAAAATACGCGTTATTACCATGCCTGGGTCAAGGGGTTATAAGACTAGCCAAGGAGAGATTTTTCTACTATCCAATATTCCATCGACATCAAAGCGAATTTCTCCGAATATAGCATCATCATGATTTAGTGCCTTTAGGGATTTTCGAAATAAAATTTTACAACGTATCAGTTTATTCAATTCATTAAAAAAGTGATTGAGAAACCTTGGTTTGTCTCATGAGAAAAAAATAAGGCAGCTCTAGAAGCATTAAAATCTCCGAGAAATGTTTCTAAATACTAATTAAAAAATCTTTTTCCATTAGTAACAGAAACAAAGCTTCTACAATCTCCTTGTGAACTAAAAGTTTATACTTAGTTTCTTTACTGTAACGTTTTACTACTATTTGTTTTCCTTGCGAGAACTTAAAAATCTATTCAATCAGGGCCAATCAAGGAAGTAATATATGCGTATACCTTTTTAAAAAGCAATCTTTAGACTATTAGTTACTGAAAAATGCCATATATAGAGGAAGATAACCATCCTTTAGTAAATTTGATTCATTAAAATGTTCAACTTCCCACAGAATATAACAACAATGCAGCCCTGAGTACTGCTTTTGTGAAACAATTTTGTAGTATTCTTTTTTACTCTGGAGTATTCACGTACGAGAGCATTCATTACAGCTAATGGGGCATTCCGCAGATGCTAGTGCATTTTTTGCCTTTTTTATCAGCATTATATAACTGCCATTAAGGGATTATCTCGGTTTTAAATCCATATAGCTTAATACTTATGGCATAAGAATTAGTAACTTAGGTAAAAAATAAATTAATGTTTTCTGAAATGTCATCTTAAAAATTTTGACAGGAAAATGCTGAAATGTAAAAAAAGTTTTAAGAAGGTATGTAATTTGTGTTATTTAAAGAATTAATTTGCTCACAGCAAAAGTTGTAGATTAAAATAAAAATAAATGATAGTTGTTCTGCTTTTTTTTTAATTACCTTTACATTCAGATTTTTATAAAAAAATACAAATAAATACAGCTGTTTATGAAATTTCATGAATAACCACTTAAAGTACAATCTGAAATAGAATATTAACTAAAAATTAAAAATTTAAGTCTAACTAGCATACTTTTACCTTGGGAGAGATTTTTTTAAAGGGCTTACAGCATCAGCCCTAATATCTCATGTATCTGAACTTAAAACTATAAAAATTTCAAATCATCAGGATTTTTTTTTCAATTGAATATATTTTTCCGTTACTTTATGAATAAATTATATTCTTAGAGCTCTTTTCATTCAGAATTTATCTGATGATATCAGAAGAGCTTGGGGAGGGAGGGTAAAGCTTCACGTCAGCTGCTACGCGATAACTCAGGTTTTTTTGCTGGGATCCAGTTTAATCCGTATATTATACGCTTGCCAGGTTTATATACTAGGGATGGAAAATTTCATAAATCATCACCTCAAGAAGATAATAAAAATAAATATAGCGAAAATTAAATCATCAGCCGCAAAAAATAGGAAACGTGAGCATACCGCGCAGGTTTGAACTTAACAGTTTTGAAATATAATTAGATTGTTAAGATTTAAGCTGAGAATTCGATTTATAAGGAATACTGAGGAACACTGCACACTTAAACTTTAAATTTGCGTCAATACTATGTTAAAAACTTATTGATAAATATTTTTTTGAACTAATACTCTAAAGAATAAAAACTAAAACAAAATCTACGAAATAAATATCTCAAAATCAATGAAAATTGCGTAAAACTTAATTTTACCAACACAATTTAAAAAATCAGTTTCATAAATACATTTTGAAACTAATATTCTAAAAGGAATTCCCGATAATCTCGGAAATGAATATCCCTAAATGTCAATTAAAATCTAAAAAAATAATAAATAAATAATTTTGTATTTTTTATTGGCAGAACGTCAACGAAAATAACAAAATTTATTTAATACTGACGTATTCCAAAGACACTATTTTCCACCGGAAAGCATTGCGAGTAGCTTCAATGAATTACAAATAGGATTAAGTTAGGTTAAATATATAGAAAAATAATGATCTGCATTTAGACCTAATGATGTCAAAAATCGTAGCTTCTATCTCCGAAAATATTCCCCACGTGACATGCACAGACTATGATTGAACATGCTACAAGAAACTCCGATCTCAAAGACTCATCATTTTCTTGCCGCTTCGAATGTAATTCCCTTGAGTTCTAAGAGCTACTACTACCAATGCTATGAAACATTTCCAAGAAGGAAAAAAGCGTACGGCGAAGAGCGGGCAGGAAGATTTAATATTATCTATCAAACTGCGCGTCATAGACATATACAAATATGAGAAGGGATCTTATTCTTTCGCAGTGAAAAGGCATTTGAGAAATTGCCAATTTCGTATTCTAAACTTGTAGTAAATATTTTGAATCGCGAGACTAGTTTATTGGTTGTGGGAGAAATTCCTTGAATCGTGTTTCATTTATACTGGAGAGATTTCGGATTCTAGTGTTTTGACTGTAGTTCTTTTTAGTATTAGAAGCGCATGGTTAGATTTTCAAATAATCTTAAATTAGAAAGAAATATTAATAGCTTTTAATGTATTATTGTTTTTAAAATATTAAAAAGTTTAAAATTGTACTCTTTACTTTATCTTACTTCCATTTTCCGAAAATGCACAAGCCACTCTTACGCACTTGAAAATATCGATGTTGATTATAATTATTTTAGTTGTAGATCTCCTCAGAAAAATAGGCTTAGAAACAATAACTGCATATCACTACACCTTACATAACAAATTATAAGTGATCTATTGTTGATTACCACATTGCTAGGTGGCTGTAGTTTTAAAAGAAAACATTACCTTTTTTTCGGCTGTTAGTTGAGAAAGGATGTCGCCAACCTGAACTGAGAGCATTTACTTTCAAAGAGGGATTTTTTTCTGAGGGGAAGGGAGGGAGACAAAACTATTGGCTATTCCTTAAATACGTGTTTTGATGTCTATATTTCCTTAATAGTTATAGACATACATTTTGTGTTGATATCATAGTAAAAAAGTAAGAGTGTGAAACACATTTGCCTTTGTGAATACGTTACTGTTCACTGAAATGGCAACATTAACAAAGAAACAACAATGAAATTTATCTGAACGATGATATGTGGTATTGAAATTACAGATTTGTAAGTCAAAAAGAACGCACTGAAATCCGTATTTTTCAACGAATTCTAAAGATTTTGTATGGCTGTCTGTGATTTTATGTTCCATGCACAGTCAACACGTATACACATTTCTTCAGTTGTAACTGGGAATCATACGGAAACGTGAACAAAATGAAATAGCACCTCAAACTATTATGCTTGAGTAGAAACAATATGGCGATCTACTAGGCCCCCTTCCAGATGTCGTTCGCCACTGTATTTCGGCTATGCAGCCTCAACAGCCCTCAAGTTTTGTCAGGCAACATGATTCGCTCCAGTTCAACTTTCCAGTGTTTTCTCTAGCGTTGAAGTAAGTCGCTGTAACGGATGCCGATCTACGAGCCTTAGAGCAGAAATTGTTAGAGAACAGTGTTGACAGGCATCGTCTAATGAGCCCACACCTCCATTGTTGTTGGAGGTTGCCCCTGTATGATTCACCAACGCTTTGTATAGCAAGTGACTGTCTTCCCTTTCTGGCGTAACCATATGCACTCCAGATCCCTTTACGACGTTGCGTAACTTTGTTGTGTCTATTGTCTCCGAATAAGTGTGACTGTACCAGAGTGGAACAAAATCACGATACGACAAATCATTTTCTTTGAACCCACTAATTCTTCCCCTCTCAAACTCTGTTAACTGATCATAATGTTGTTTTGTGAGGCATGTTTCAAGCTAACAGAGCAACAACAATTGAATTCCCCTAAGAAATGTCTGAGATTTATTTTTGAGGTATTTTTTCATATCCTCCGAATGACATTTCAGCCTGTATTGCTGCGCATCACATTTGCATGAGCAACTGAGATTTTTATGGCATTTCCCGGAATAAATTACCTGTATGCCAAATATTTGGTCAATCCAACGACTGTCTCTGGGTGTTGCGATTTCAATGACCGACAATGTATAATTGTCATTAAACACTGAACGAAAAAATCCTTTCTCCTATACCTCAGCTTATCCATCCATATAAACATGTAAAACTATTTTAGTTTAATTATTACAGAAGCAAACGGAAATTGAAAGCTACATGTTTTAAATAAAATACTGAAAATAATTAACATTACATTTTGACTAAGGATTTTCACAACACCAGACATAGAGAGCTAATAATTCTTTAAACCTTTCCCTTTGTCATAAAAAAGCTGTAACATATTGAGTCTATTATCCAGAAACACTTGTTACAACTCGTGGCTGTCGGAAAAGAATAACAGAAAAACAACTGAATACAACGGTCGAAAATTTTCGCAGTAGCAATTTCTGCATATCCCCAAAGTAATTCAGCAAAACCACGAAACGACTCTTCAGAGAAAAGAGAAACTTAGATAACGCACGTAGGTATGAAGGAAGAATGAAAGAAGATATAATATCCGTCTGAGCATAGCAAAAATTACACAAGCATGTATCACTCAAAATTCTGGCGAATAGCTTAAAGGAAGAGCATAATTACCTATTCTAAAATTTTAGCTGGTGGAGAGAGAGGAATTTTATGCTACAGATGAGAAGACTGGAAAGAAAGTACTGTCAGACAATTTAGGATCTATTTATTACTAACCTGATTGTAGTGCATATCATAATGAATTTACAAAAGCATATATTACTAAACCTTAAGTTGAATATCTGGAAGGACGAGGATGATTACCAATTCTAAATGTTTAACTAATAAAGACTATATATATTGAATGTATACTGTGATTAACTTCAAAATATGAGTAAATGTATAAAAGTATACATGACAATTGCTATTCCCCCCCTCTCTCTCTCTCTCTCTCTATATATATATATATATATATATATATATATATATATATATATAAATATATATTGAATGTATACTGTGATTAACTTCAAAATATGAGTAAATGTTTAAAAGTATACATGACAATTGCTAGTCCCCCCCCCTCTCTCTCTCTCTATATATATATATATATATATATATATATATATATCGCTAATGCCCCAATACCCCAGCTTTATTAATCTAACGCGTAGTCAAAATTATCTTTGTTTCCTCTCAATAAAGTACAGTCCCTTATTGCAAGAGCGGTAAAATTATTTTTAGATATGAGTCAGCGCCACGTGTGCTTAGGTCGCCGCGTGAAATATCGTACGGCATTGCATCATACGTATACACGTATGATGCAATGTCGTACGATTGATTAATGCACGTATGATACGCACATATGTACACACGTATATTGCACAATCGTACGACATTGCATCAAAAAGGAAAGCTGCTTTATTTGCATCATTATAAAGAATGCTTAAAGTCTGAATTGGGAAAATTGCCGAAACAAATGGAAACTCATATAGCCTTTGTTAATTGATCTGTAAAGCTTCGCAATGCATATAATCCATGAACTGTTCTAACTAAAGAGAAAATCAATGCAAAACACTTGGAAAACAACAAGATCAATGCAAAACAACAAGAAAATGCTGGAGTTATGGGAATTTTTCCATATTTGTCTGTATTAAGAATATGAATAACTAATTTGAAAATGAAAAAATCTTACTCCATAAACTAACTAAATCTCAAGTAAAAGCAGGAATATTAATACACATATAAAATAACTTATTTTCTAAACAGTGAAGTGCATTTATAAATAATAAGAGAACTAATACAGCCCTCCGAAGAGTATTTCAAATAGCAGAACGCACAGGTAGAATGCTGAATTTTTTTTTCTAAGAAAAATTGCTGCAACTGAACACAACATTGAAATTCCAAATTGAACTAAAAATTGTACATACGTATTTTTGTAGTTTTTTATATCAAAATAATATACCAAATAATTATATCAAATAATGTTCTTTAAACATTATATATATATATATATATATATATATATATATATATATATATATATATATATATATATATATATATATATATATATATATATATATATATATATATATATATATATATATATACATATACATACATATATATATACACTGAAGTGCCATTGAATTAGGGATACCTAGCTAGTAACGAGTTGGGTCTCCTCTGGCCTTGATAACGGCTGCCACATGACGAGGCATAGATTCAACAAGTTTCTGGAAACGTTCCACTGGAATGGCTTGCCAAATATTGGCTAAAGCTGTTCACAATTCAGTAAGGTTCTTTGGTGCTGTGTGATGGCCTTTCACGCCTTGCTCCAAAACATCCCAAAGATACTCAATAGATTTAAGTCTGGGCTTCTAGGTGGCCAATTCATGACAGAGAAGTCAGAGGAATGCTCATCCAACCAGCCAGTAGCCAACCGGGACTTGTGAGAGGTACAGTTGTCTTGCTGGAAAACTCCATTACCGTGCGGATAACAGAACAGCATAAACGGATGGAGGTGATCAACCAGCAACTCTACGTACCGAATTGCATTCAGGGAGGTTGGTACACGCACCAAAGATCCCAAACTGTGCCACGAAAAAACACCCCAGAGCATGATTGAGCCACCATGCCCTTGTACAATTCGAGCCAGGCATGCAGGATCCATGGCTTCATGAGCCTGACGCCATATTCTCAGCCTCCCGTCGGCGTTAAGTAGTCGGAATCGAGACTCATCACTCCATGCTACTCGTTTCCAGTCCTCTACACTCCAGTCTCTGTGCTCTCTTGCCCAGGCAAGAAGTGCAGCCCGATGGCGAGTATAGAGCACTGGTACTCTCGTAGGTCGACGGCTCCCGAAACCCATACGGTGAAGCGAGCGTTGCACAGTCCATTTACTGACTGTACGACTGGCACCGTCATTAAACTAGGTGGTAATTTGAGCTAATGTTTGGCTTCGCTGGCTACGTACAGTACGCCTGAGCCGTCTCTCACCACGCACTGTCAAGGCTAATTGTCCTTTGCAGTTTGCACGATCGCTAGTTTTTTTTCCACCATCCATGTATTCTTGGTATACTCTTGACACTGTCGACCTTGAAAATCCTAGCTGTCTGACGATTTCGGAAATTGAATGGCCCATGCGTCGCGCACCTACGATTTGTCCGCGATCGAAGGCGTCTAAATCAGGCAGTTTACCCATACTGGCAATTCCAACAACTAATTCAGAACAACCACAGTACGCGCTATATATGCAGTTACCACAGCGCCCTCACGTGCGCATACATGATGCGCAGCGCTACACAATTTGCATAGGCTTTGCTATCCCTAATTCAGTAGCACTTCAATGTATATATATATATATATATATATATATATGTATGTGTGTGTGTGTGTGTGTGGCTAATGTCCCTGGGGGATGACGACATTACACCCCAGTCCGGTGTACATATGAATACAAGACATAGAAACAGACAAATTACACAATCACAGAAGAATTTTATTGACAAACGATGACACTGGCGATGGAAGATGGGTTGCAACTTCCCTTTCTAGACGGGGCTCCATTTGCAGGCGGAAGACTGACCGGTTCCCCAGAATACAGCCAAGTCTTACGCGGGAATCGAATCTGCACCCCCGGCGTGGCAGGCTGAAGCCTTTAACCACTTAGCCACTGGGCGACATATATATATATATATGTGTGTGTGTGTGTGTGTGTGTGTGTGTGTGGCTAATGTCCCTGGGGGATGACGACATTACACCCCAGTCCGGTGTACATATGAATACAAGACATAGAAACAGACAAATGACACAATCACAGAAGAATTTTATTGACAAACGATGACACCGGCGATGGACGATGGGTTGCAGCTTCCCTTTCTAGACGGGTCTCCATTTGCAGGCGGAAGACTGATATGACCGGTTCCCCAGAATACAGCCAAGTCTTACGCGGGAATCGAATCTGCACCCCCGGCGTGGCAGGCTGAAGCCTTTAACCACTTAGCCACTGGGCGACATATATATATATACATATATATATATATATATATATATATATATATATATATATATATATATATATATATATATATATATATATATATATATATATATAAATTTTGGTACATGGAAATCATACTTATGTTTAGTGTTAGTAATATTTTTAAAATGGAGGTATTATAGTTCTAAAATTACATTTTCTTCGAGGAAAAAAAAGCAAAGTTAGAAATATAATTTGTTTTCTGAGCATTTTTCTATTAAACATATCCTTTTTCTTCTAAGGGAATAGACTTAAAATTACCTTTGATAATAAAAAAATGTCATTCTGGTGAAATATAATGCTCATTTTTATTTAGATACGAATATTTTTTTATTATATTTGCTATTTATTAAGTAAACTTTCTGGTTTGAATAGCAGACCTACATTTTGTAAGATCAGCTAAAATATATTCAAGATAAAAAAAAATATTAACCACCTTTATCTACAGGCTATAAATTCATATTTTTTAAATAAAGACTTTAATTTTTTTATATAGATAAATTTTACGAAATGAAGAAAAAATGTAATAACTGTAAAGTAATTAAGAAATATTAGTATAAAACGTTAATGATTTATAAACATTTCAATTAATCATTAGTTAGTGTGCCAATAAATTCTGCGAAACTATCTTCATGGATATCAAATATTGTAATATAGAATTTCATTAAGTTAAAGCGAGAAGTTTTTTAGATATAAAAAATATCCAATAAGGCTGATAAATGTTTTTCTTAACATCTTGTAGTGATCATAAAACACAGTACTTCTAAAATACTGAGCAAAAGAATGCATTTGAATACTTTCTTCCCTGGATTACTGAGTCGTAATACAATTCCCATCCTAGACACAGTATTATTGAAACGCATCCAGAATTTTATGCATCTCTTTCAGGCAGAGGAGCATTCGGTAGGCATCTACAAGAGTCCACGATTGCCTTTTCAGCGTAGAATACTGACGGATCGTGTTACCTTTGAGAAATGTTCGATCGCTACCAAAGCTGGGAGATTCCTCAGCTGTGGGCATCTAAACGTCAGCCCCCTTCCCCCCTCCTCCGTTTATGATGAAGCAGGGCTCATTTGCATGTCTCCGTTTGATCCCCAAACCCTCTTCAGTCGCTCAGGTATGAATAATTCAACGAAAATCCTCCCCTCCCCAGCGCTTCCCATCCTCTGCTACAACCCACTGGTCAAAGGGTTGAACTGGACATTCCCCTCATCCTAAATAGCTTGCATTTTCTCATAGCATCGTTAGTTCCCGATGCAGCAGCCATCATTTTCAGACTGCATCATAAATTCCATTCGTGGCTGCTGTAACATCAATCCGCATCCGGAGGAGATGTTCTGCTGCCCCGCGACACCAGATGCCGGATTCCGTTGTTCTTTCGGAGCAAAGGAACTATTTTTAATACAAACAGGATTGTTCAGAGCCGGGAGCAGAAAGGGTAATTTTCCGTGTTATTAATCGATTGAAGGGAGGTCCCAGGCCCGGAATTACAAATGATTCTTCACATCAGAATAACCTACCCCTGAATAGTAAAAGCAGTATGTGGAATTAAATTCAAATGTGGGACTACAAAATGTAGAAATCAAGTTCCGAAGGTGAAAATTACATATGTATGACTCTCTTACCGAGAATTCCTGGAAGACTATAAGGGAAAAATACTATTCGGAAAATAATGTGTTGCAAGATTCGAAAGGAAATATCTTAAATGAGTTAATTCGGTGAACAATGGTTGTTTGTTAACAGATTAACACCAGAGAATAATTTTTATGAGCTCATTTATGATGATTTAAATTTTTTTTAATTCGGAGGCACTAGTCGCTAGACATTTGCCTGATGGTGATTTAAACGAATCTTTTAAAACTAAAATGTCATTAACCTAGTCTTGCCATAAATATGAATCAGGATTTGTTTAAAATATGATCAATATTTTATCCTAGAACTTCAGCTATTGTAGTGCATACCCAGGACATTATGACCATAGATGCTCAAAAGGACTTCGTTGTATTGCTGAAAAATGTCAGCAACCTATTCAACCTCATTGTACATTTTTCTTCCTGTATTTTACGAATAAAACTCAACGACCAAATTGAAAGACAAATATTTTGATGTAGTTCCATTTTTTTCTTGCTTTCTGGATTGCTGTCAACGTAAAAATGAAGACGATACAACCAAACAAAAACAAATAATAATTAGCATTTTTCAACTTAAAAGTGTTATCTCTGAAGAGGTTAACAAGTATTCCCAATTTCCGAATGTTTTCTCAAGGAATTTCACTACTACGAGAGATTTATAATATAAGTATCCATTTTTGTAAACCAAATAACATCTCAAGGACTTTCGATTTTATGTTTCTTGGGATTTAAGCAATTATCTAATTTTTCAGAGGCCCGCATTCTTTGCACTACCAGCTCCATATCTTAACTGGATTATTTTGTTAACAACTTCCTTATTATTGGCGTTGCAAATTTGGCTAACGATATTAGTTTGATTCCTCATGTTAATGCAAAGAAGAAAGTCATTATGTACTAATTTTTAGTCTCTAATTTTTTTGTCTCGTATTCTCGGCCTGTTTCTAATTTTCCTACTTTTTCTTTGATCCTTAATTTCTATTCTCTTCCTCTTGTGTTGGCAATTTCACCCTTCATAGCTTTTCTGTTGGGGAATAGCAACACTCCTAGGTTGTCATTTTCCTGCCTTTCCTTGCTGTGAATTAGTCCCTTGAATTGTTCCTGTCGAAGAAAACAGTTTTTACTTTCAAAATTGAAATTGGGCCCCTTTTTAATCTCCTTTTACTTTGTTAATTTCTCCCGAAGGCGTGTATGCTATTTTTTATAGTTTGTATTTTTTTCTGATAAGTGGGACAAAACATATCTAAAGGAATGTTTACGTCATGTCTCATCAGAGAAACTGCCCTTTTGTTTCATTACCTATGTAGTCATTGTTAACGTATATCATCTATATTGCTCATAAAACTACACGCACATGCGTATGTTTGCAAGAAAACAAAATATAGTGATACACAATTTCCCATAAACACAACACTTTATGCATGTTACGAGTATGGAATTTCAGTGAATTTCTCGTGTTCTTATCCCGTTTGTCGTACTGCCGGCCACATGGCGAATATCTTTGTTTCATAATTGTGATTACTCTACAAGTAGTATATGAACTACCACCAAAAGAAGCAACATTTTTCTTTGAAATTCATCAACAATCTGGAGACGCTCTTGGTGAAGTAAATCGTGGATGGATTGTAAACTGCGACTCAGACTGGCTTTTATACAGATTTCATACAATTGTAGGAAGGATTGTACAGTTTTATGAACACATGTTTTACTGCTACACATAAACGTCGTTAAATGAATATCAGAAATTTCATTTAAGAACGATCGTATGATTTCAGGGATTTAAACTTAATTCTTTACTTAATCACCTTTACATAACCTCCAAAAAATAACCTTTAAGCATTTCTTTTTCATGTGATTACCCGTGAAATACTGCATCTTGAATTTTTTGTGAAGTAATTTTATACACGCAGTATGATATCATCTGTAAATTAATTCATGTATTTTATTATGGAAGGGGTAATCATATGTTCCAAAACGTTTGATCTGATAATTTGAGCATAATAAACTATGTGTTTATTATTTACCAAGATTCAAGTTTATCTGAATATATATTAAACTTCTGAAAGTTAAATAGGTCTCATTCAGATATGAATTCTCCCTCCAGGTGGTTTATAACCCTATTATGCTACTTTTTTGTAACTCTAGTAAGCTTTTTTCTAGTACTCAAAAGAATTCATTTTCTAATATAGTATTTAGAATTCAGATGAATGCTATTAAATAAGTTCCCATAACCGAAATATAATAAAGAATATTCTTTAATTTAAAAACCGATATGTGTTGAAATTGAAATGAAATGAGTATGCATAGAACTGAAAGACAATTTGTAATGTGCAATTTGTGAGAAATTTGTGGGAAGTAATTCCAATTTATAACAACGTCAAATACTCAAATAAAAGAATTTCAGAAGATTATTTTTTCAAAGATTGGTGGAAGTGAAACAAGAAAAATGTAACCAGCTGTAAAATATCTATCCAAAATTACCCACTTAAACTTTTGGAGGCTGTATTAAATGAAAAATTCTTTCATTTTCTATTAATTTATTCTTCCTTATGATAACTATTTTAAGAGTAAATAGAAGTTAGTAAGAGAAAACGTACGTGAATAATTTTAACTTCAGGTTATTTCAAGAATGGATTAAAAACTGTTTAATTTAATTCAAGATATGCAACTTTCAGGTAAAAAAAATCAATTTTGTACATTATTTAGGGGTATTAAATGCTAATTCTATATATTTCTAATTTAATGTTATGAATTCACTTATAAACTTATTCCATTCCTAATATATGTATTTATTGCCTATAACAGAGGTGGGCATTAAGTCGATCGCGATCGACCGGTGGACCACCAAGACATTTTGGGGTGACCGCCTTTACTGCGACCTAAGACGCGCATACTAAATGAAACATATTTATAGAACACCGACGCCATAGATACCGAGTTTTTTTTATTGTAGTTATGTAGGTAACTACATATTTCGTATTTATTATTAAGTTATAATAAATATTGTAGAATTTATTTTAGCTCACCACACCTACGCCACTGGGTGGGCCGCAACACCTTGAATCAATTAGAAGTAGCCCGTACCCTGAAAAAGTCTGCCCACCCCTGGCCTTTAAGCTTTTACAGTTTTTATTTATTTTAGCTTATAAAGTAACGCTATATCTTTCTGGAAATTCATGTGATACTCTCTAATGCAGGGGTGTCAAACTCGCGGCCCGCGGGCCGCATGCGGGCCTTGACGAACATTTTTGCGGCCCGGCTAATATATTGGCACAATAATATATAATAAAATAACCGACGCAGAATTATAATAAGATAGGAAGAATTCGCTAAATGTTTTTAAATGATACTCTTTTTTTGATATTATTAAACAAAATGCATATAATGTTGAATATACTGTAATTAGGTAAATAAACCTACGTTTGTATTAATATTGATTTTTTTTGCGGCCCACCTATAGTTAAACCTTGTTTGTTTGGCCCAAGGTAGCCTTTGAGTTTGACACCCCTGCTCTAATGTGTCTGTAAAATAGTGTGACCTTAAGCTATGAAGTTGACATACTCATCCAAACATTTTCGAATTCTTTTTCAGTTGATAATTAACTTTTCAGGCCAGGAATTCCCCCCCCCCTCTACTTTTCAGACTGAAATGCCTTACACAGCCAAATTATGTCATAATCCTTAGGAATTAATCCTTGGAGTGTCACACAAATGCAATGGTTGTGTCTCAATAACCCATATACCACCTTACTTAAAATCCTTTACTTAAAATTATCTGAATTATCTTTTACATGCATATTTTTCATGGGATTTTAGGTTATTATTTTGTGTAAAATCATTTAACACAAATACAAAAAAAATCCCCAACATATCAGGGACAACTGTGAACAATGCAACGATAACATATGATTCAGTAATTTTATAAATACTGAATAGTTGGGATGAAAACATGAATATTATGTCATAATGATATCCGTTTAGGATGACACTGGCATCAGAATGATGATCATCAATACCATCCTCTAATTATGATTCGTTGAAAATCAATAAGACAGTTTTCCTACAGCGTTAGTTGTTAAAGTCAAAATCTATTGTTCTTTGAAATGAAAATATTATTTATCATACCTCATAGTGTATTATTTCTCCTTAAATGATCTAGATATTAAAATATAAGCAAGAATAAAAATGCTGACCATTTGGGTTAGGTCTCACAGACGTAAATTGAAACCGTGATTGGTAACCATGAAACGAAGAGAAGCAGTACGCCGTTGAGCTCATCAACGCCATATGAAAGACTAGCTGAATACCCGTCCTTCGCTACGGAGTACATTTTAGGAGAATTACAATGAAAAAATAATGAAATTGCTTTTTAGAGGATTTCCTTATAAACAATATTTTTTGTTTCTTCATTGGCTAATAAGACATTTTTTAATATTACCAGGCTCGTGAGCAAATTTACGCATGAGCAAGCTACGTAATTCACAATAACACGCTTCCCGGATGGTTAGTCCATAAGCATGTTGAACCTGAAGACCAGAAGCTGCGTAGCAATTCCTGCAAACTCAGCCGAAGGTTTATTTCCCCTATTAGGTTCATGATTAGTATGGACCTGGGCGCCGGATGGACAGTACAGATGTGCCGATCAATTTGGGCACCGTGAGAAAAACAATTTTCTCTTAAATCTACTCCAGCATATTTTAAAGTTTGGCCTCTAGGCTTATTTATCGTCATGGCGAAGCAGACTTTGAGGGGAAATTGCAGTCTCTTAAAGTTAAAGGGGAGGTCATTGGATGTTAGAGGAATGCGTGGCACGAACACTTTCTCTCCTTGAGCAAACCCAGTTAAAATAATAGCTTCCATTAAATTTTTATGCAGGGATTTAACTTGTAGTCTATTGCCATTACACAATTTCGGTGGTTTTAAATTCAGAAGGAGCATTACGGGTGTGACCTTCCGCAAAGAGAGCTTATGGTATGGAAGACACGGTGGTTTAACGGAATTTAAAATCCCTACCGCATAGTAAACGGCATCATCTGAATTGCAGGCAGTGTCTATCGGCTGTCAAAATTTCATCACTTTAGGTCCAGCGGTTTGGTCTGTACGAGGTCTGTCAGTCAGTCACGGAACTGTTTTATATATAGGTTTAATTTAATATCCATAAAATATACTAATTTGAATTAAATTTCTAAAAAAACTTCCGTCTGAATTAGTCTAGTAGTTAAATTTTATCTTTTACTGTATTTTAATATTTTTTTGTTTATTTATTTCGTTGTCATGCACGTGACGCAAAATTAATTTAAAGTATCACAAAAAGTAAAAAAATCTCGTGATTAGCCTTTAATAAATTAAATTCTAAAAATTAATCTTTAAAAATTCACCAAAAATCAGAAAATGGAGGTAAAGATTCGAAAAAATGTCATTTTAAAAAGAATTTTTATGATCTTTCTCGTGATATAAATTTTATAACCCTCAGATTATTATTTTAAAAGCAAACATAAAAAAATTACAAAAAAAGCTTAAAAATTTAATTTTAAAAAAATCTAACAAGAATTTTCAAAACTCTGTCTTAGTACACCCGTATACTATAATGCCCTACACAATCACCATGCAAAATTTCAGACCTTTAGGTCGAACGGTTTGGTCTGTGCGTTATCTGTCAGTCACGGAACTGTTTTATATATATAGATCAGTGGTGGACACATATGAGGCCAAAGGGAGCCGCAATCTGGTTCTTTATATTTTATAAAGAGCCACGCGTAGATACACAACTTCAAAATTTTTTATTTAATGTAATTACATATTTTCTTAAATCACATAAAAGAACACATATAAAAATATAATTAGGAAAAAGAAAATAATTATTTCAAAATTTTAGTAATAAAAATTCAAATATAATAAAAATCAAATACAACAAAAATCAAATATAATAAAAATATATTTATTAGAAGTCATTCATCTAACGACAATCTTTGTCCAAATTTTTAAAATTTGGCGTAAAATTAGTTAAAACTGTCCTGCAGAAATTCTGTAAGATGTTGATTGGTCAACTGTGAACGATGTTTCGACTTCACGAATTTCATTGTGGAGTACAAAGATTCACAGCAATATGTTGTACCAAATATTGAAAATAGACGACAAGCAGCTTTCTTTAAGTTTGGATATTTTGATTCTGGCACGAGTTTCCCAAATTCAATCCCAGAAGAAGCTTTGTGTAGCATTTGCAATACCTGATCCTCTTTCATCTCTAATAACTCCGATTCCCCAACCGCTTTTTCAGTAAGTATTATTTCAGAAATTGGAAATCCATCTTCAATAATGTCACAAATAAATGGGTTCACAAAATATGCAAATATAGATTTCAAACTTTTCAAATCTTCAAACCTATGTTCGAAATTTGATTGTAATTCTTTCAATTTTTCTTTATATTCATCTAACTTTTCTTCTTTGATATTAATTACATTTGCTTTTGCTCGTGGAAAATTATTCAATCTCTCGTTCTCAAGATTGTAAACAAATAGTCGAAGTTTTACTTCAAAACTGAATACAGTTTGTGACAAATCAGTAATATTTTTTTCTTTTCTTTGCAAAACCAAATTAAGTATTTGCAAATGTTCTAGCACATCTGTAAGGAATATTAGGTCAGAAAGCCAAGTATCATTTTCTTATTAAGGGTATTTTTTGCCTTTTCTAAATGTTATGATAGGATTTAGGAGTTCCACAAAACGGCTCAAAACATTATAAGTTGACAACCATCTTACAACACAATATAAGGATAAATCACTAGGCAATTCATCTATTTCGTCATTCACTCGCAACTCATGTAACAAGTTTTTGAATTGACGGTGTGTTTTGGCATTTGTTTTAATTAAATTCCCAATCTGCAAAACAGTCTTCCACACATTTTCGTATTTTAAGTACTTCGCTACGAGATTCTGACAGTGAATTATGCAATGAAATGGTAAAAAAACGTGGAATTATAGGATCATTGTTTAAAAGACCAATGAGACCTAGGTTTTTCCCCATCATTGCAGGCCCTCCGTCAGTCGCAACACTTAAAAGATTATTACGCGGTAATTCAAACCTGTTCATTACTTCATCAAGCGCATTTCTAACATCGATACCGCGAGTTCTTTCGATAAGAGCTACTATATCTAACATTTCTTCCTTCACATTTATGTCTGGATGTACATAGCAGATAAAAATGGCCAATTTCAGAACATCTTGAATATCTGTAGACTCGTCGAGAGCCAAACTAAATGCTGTACAATTTTGAAAATTCCCATATCAAATTATTTGCAATATTCTTACTAATTGCACCAATATGATGCTCAGGTGTGCGGTGGGACGTGGGAACCTGTGCGATCAATTTATGCAGCTTTGTATTACTTGGATCCAAAATTTTAACCACTTCTTCCAAGTTTTCTTATATGAATTCTCCTTCTGCATATGGATGTTTGAGTAGAACAATATTCCAAGCTAACAAACAACTAGCTTCGTTTATTGTGTCATTCTGGCGACTAAATGAAGTGAAGAGTCCTTGTTGTTTAAAAAGACTAGATTGCAGGGATTTAAGTTTCTCGGTTCGTAATTTTGAATTGAGTGGATATTGATTTGAAAAGTGGGGATGATTTGCTTCGTAATGTCAACGTAAATTGCTTACTTTGTAGTTTTTAATTGTAATATTACAAATGAGTTATAACGACTTTCCATTATTACCAATAAAACCATAATTTTCAACCCATTTTTCTTGAAAGTTTATATTTTCGTCTTCGTTCTATCGTTTCCTGATATTTTCCATAGCCATGTTATTGATATCTGATATTTTCCATAGCCAAAAAAATTAAAAAAATTTCATTCCAAAATCTGAAATTGAAACAAAATAATTGATTTACGACTCGGAAAAATTATATTCTTTAATAATTTTAAAAGCATGATAAAAAATTAACTTACTTTATTTAACTTGGAAAACTGATATACACGACCACCCACAAAGTCGAAAATTCTGCGCAGATCGGTGTTGCACAAATCGGCCGATGTACGAAGTAGCGCTAGCAGTGTAAATGCGTGTAGTACATACGTACTTTATGCAAGACCCTTGAATTCCAACTACCGCTACTACCCCCTTCAACATGCGGACTGGCTAATACGGTTTGCGCAAGGTCAAAGTCATGGTCAAGGTAGTGTTATTCGCGGAGCACATAGGGATGCGAAGCGAACGGAAATGAAAAAGATTGATCATATTTTGGCATTTTACGGAAATGAGATGCCGAATCAACATGCTTTACAAACGGTTCAGGGGAAAAACTAAAACTAAAATTTTAATGGGAGCCGCACTTGACTCAACGAAAAGCCGCATTTGTCCGCAGTTGATACAGATTAACCCTTCAGCGGGCTCGCCAATTTTTGTAACACCACCAGACGCGCGTTTCATAAAGTGCAACGTCTCTTTAAACCTTTATTATTCCTTTTGTAATTAACTTTTTTTTCAAATTGGAAATAATAATTCTGCGTTTTATGACAAGATATAAAATGTTGATAATTTTGAGATTATTTATAATTAAAGACCAAAAATGAATAAGAAGAAATTTTCATAAAAAAATTAAAATTTTTTTTTAAGACACAAATAATTTGTTCAATTCTCTTCAGTTTTCTTCACATCGCAAACATATAGTATGGATTTTGCAATGCTCCTTGCATGAAAAATTATTACATTTATGACACTTTATCGTGGCAGTTACATTACTTAGCCGTCCGCATATATATTACACTTTCCTCTCTTTTTTTGCCGACACCTCTGGTTCTGCTTCTCAGGAAGTTTCCACTTTATATTTTAGTAAGAATCCAGTTATGTCTGAAGGAAGAGATAGAATATTTGCCCGGGTCTTCAAGTGACTTTCGAGAAGTTCTAAAGCCAAACAATCGCCTTCTTTCAAAACTGTCCGGTTTATTGGATCTAAGGACAACTTGCGAATGGATTCCTATTATGTCCCCAAACCTAAAAATCAACGAGAGAGTCCATCTTCGGGATATGCGGGTTACCGCGTAATAGCTGCACATTTGATCCACTACATCAACTCCTGCTTTTGTCGTATTGTAATCCAGTATAATCGCTCGTTTACCAGAATCATCATCCACTGTTGCATCATCATGCATTGTTTATAAAAGTATGACTCCCTTATTTTTTTTCGTAGCATAAGAACATAGTGTTCCTGTGCTACGGAAAGTAAAATTACTTTTAACATCGGGAACAAAATGATTAATAATTATTTAGCATTTAAAACTTGATCGGGACATTTATTTGATTAGCCTTTTTAAATATATAATCATAGAAAAGCAACTTTGTAAATGCTTAGAATTATTTTGGCGAAATAACCAAAACTAAAATAGGGAATATTTGGCTACATGACCAGGCGCGCTGTGCACAGAGTGCAACAAATAGAAGTATCCTCTGTTGGAATCACGATTAAAAATGAATGGAAAGGAACAGTGGCGCCGGAAGAGTCAAATATAGAGGGGGGCAAAGTAAAATAGATTAAAACTTTTACACCTTTATTAATAAAAATACATATATACGGTTATAAAAAATAAACTTTTATGCTATTTTATGTTATATTATGCCGTATCACACTTCAACGTGTACGCGTTTCAAATGCATCGGATTCAAGATTCCCTTTCGCGATGAAAAATATCGTGTAGGGTTGCTTTTGAATCGCAAAAGCAAACGTCTGGAATTGGCGTTTAAACGCGCTTGCGTACCTGAAATTGGCGATTTATCGCTCCTGCGTATATGGAATGACGTTTATCGCGCTTGCGTTAACGAGTGTGAGGTTGTAATTTAGTATTCAGTTTTGTTAGGCGTTATGATTTTAAATGAAAATTCTAATATTTTACGAGCGCTAGCTAGGTAGAAACAAAAAATTCAATTTTCTAGGGGGGGGGGCAAGTGCCCTCCCTTGCCCCCCCTATCCGGCGCCACTGGAAAGGAATACAAAGGTCAGAAAATCTAACCTGCATTAGAAAGGGTGTAGCTATAAATAGAAACGGCTTAGAACATCCAAATCTTACATGTAAAAACAAACCATTCAAAATTACAAAAATGTTGCACTTTTTACACGGGCGCGCCCGCTGAAGGGTTAAACTGTGGAAAGATATGTATCTACAGCGTAACCAGCAGCCATGGAACTCGTTTTTCGTCAGAGTCCAAGGATTCGGTCTCGGTGTGTTGCTGGGCAAACTAATCACCCCTCTTATTGGGTTGTGTTCCAAGGAATTTAATCATGCAGTTATGGATCTCACAGATCTAGCAGGCCCGGTAAAGATTCGATCGCATAGAAATTAAAAGGTGCGGCAGCACAGAAATTTAAAAATATTGACCTAATGCAAACTTTAAAAATGTTAGACTAAAATAACACAAACATCGTGTTTCTACGATAATGTTACACTCACTCTTCTATATTTGCTGAAACTTGTTGTATCTTTGGTGAACTTTAAATATTTTTATCTGGGAACGGAATATCTTTCTGATTTACCATATTTAAAAAGGTTAAATGAAAAATTACTTGTAAGGCATCTTCATGAACGTTAACAGTGCTCTTTATTTCTATTTTCAATAAAATATCATCAGGATTTTTTATTTAAAAATATATTCTTGAGACATTTTCCCTGAAGCAAAATTCCCCATAACATTTTTTTTTTGCCTCTTAAAATGATTAAAAAATACATAAATAAAATCTTACAAATAAAAAAGACAAATTATTTTGAAATATGTACTATGCACAAAAGGGAAAATATGCAAATAGTTATTGGTTCAGCAGATTTAAAAAACAGTTTCAGTGTTAATTTTTTTAACAAAATTTTGAAGTGTTTAAGTATTTTATGTGTGATAATCTGTATATAAAGACAGATTTGATGAAAAACCTCACAACAAAATAACTGTAAATAAAGTAAAAAATTATGTTCCTTAACCCACGAAATTTACACTTACGTACTTTAAATAGAGTATGCATAATAAGCAAATATATCTGTTTTATTGAAAACCATAATGACTGAGGAAAATTTTAATGAAATATAAAAACTATTACGATGGTGATCTGATTTTTTTTGTTTTGATAAGTAACACTGGGACGATGAGAAAAGCACACACAAATTATACATATGCTACAAAAAATCATTACTCCCAGTATGTATACTTAAATAAAACAGACTATTTACTCTACATTAGATAAAACATAGGTTTCCAGACGATTATTCAAACCCCAATTTGTTGGTTCTTTTGCTTGTCCATCTGATACTTTATAGATTTAATTTTTAAATCAATAAATTTGATATGAAATTATCTGGGAAAAATTTATTATCATTTCAATGATATTTAATTTTTTAACTTATTTTATCACATCACTAATGCTTACGACATTATGCATCCTGGGCCTTTGACTTTATTAGAATATACGATATTTGTTTTACAGTTCTCAAAATAAACACCCTTATTAATGTTGTTATCGAATCCAGCATAAAAAAGATAATTACTTGTGGTGGTTAATGCATATTTTTTGTGTCACATGAAGCCATAAATAAAAGGGTGAATCACCTGAAACATAATGAGATAAAATACTAACATAAAAGTCTGTTTAGTTTTTTAACTTTGAAACTAGACACTGAGAGGAAAGATTATGACGGTCATTTAATAGTATATGTCGTTGGCTGTATATGACTGCATAATATAGAATGTGTATAAATTTCTATTTAAAAACTATATAGAACTTTAAACACATCTCTTTGTAATCCAGTGTTCATAAAGTCCTTGAAATAATTTTAGTGTTTACTCAAAAAGTGAAATTCTAATTTAGAAATGGGCCCTATTTTAATTAAATAAATACTTAATATTTCATTAAATAGAAAAATTATTTTTCTTTTTGGTTAGATGATTTTTAGAAGTATTCACGTATTTCATTAGGAATATCCTTACGAATTTTATACTATATATTATTTCATTTTTCAGAATTTAATTTTACGCGGAAATGGTGAAGGAAAGTTTACTTTTTCTAAGGTAATTATACGAAAATGAAATGAAGTACATATGGGAGTCAAAATCAATCGAATATTTAAAGCAATGCATCAAGTTCCTCTAAAAGTTAGAAAAAGTAAATTAAGATGAGATTGGGGGATAGTGAGATAAAGAAATGCCTTCATGTCATCTTTATCGAGAGCAAACTCTAAACTTTGTATTGTGAAAAAAAAGGAAAAGTATTTGGACAGCCGTTCATCCCTTTGGCTTTGTGATGCTTGTCAGGCGTCATATTCCTGTGATGTCTATTTACCCAAGTTGACTACAAGTTTATTAGGGAAGTGACACACCGTCCCAGACCTCCTAAACGAACCTAGAACTGTCTACCGCAATCGGCAACAAAAAAATAGAAATGGCCTCGAAAGATCGGAAAGCGTCTTGGATTTGGAGGTGACTCAAATGACAATCAAACGAGTCGAAACACGTGTACAGTTCTTGTTCAAAGTTTTGGGAGTTAATCCGTACTCTAGTTTATTTCCATTCGTTACGAAACATAACTAGAAGTTCGAAGTTTCTTCTCGGAAATACATTACTTTTACACTGCGGGATTGGAGAAAGAAAAATATAAAATTTAAGAATATCTCAGATAAGAAGGAAAAACATTCTAAGAAATAAAACTTTTAAAAAATTGTTTCGACCAATAAAACTATTCATTAATATAGAAATATGCGAACAATAGAGAACATAGCAGTTTCGTTTCAGTTTTCAAAATGTTCTTTCACGATGATGATTCAGAATATTTTTTCACATGTATGTTAGAATATATACCACATATGTCACCATAAAAACTACATTTCTTATATTTATCAGCAATGTTTTCTACAACTGCTGACTATAATCCTTTAGTTCGAGCATTTAATACATTTTAAAATTTTCTCTTTAATATATGTTTTTCTGTGACTCTTTTAATAGTTTTCTCTAACTTTCTATTTTCATACCTACTAATGCATTTAAGCAAACATTTAACGATTCTTAAATACAGTTTTTAAATAAATTTACAAAAATTCTCTTAATGAATTGTTGATGACTTCGATTCTCACCCTTGTCTACATGCATGAATAGTAACGACGCAAAGAATGAATCATCATATTTCTTAATTTTCTGACTGATATAAATTACATAATTCAAACTGAAATATATAACAATAGAATTTAAGGGTTGAATCTTAACATAAGTCATACGAATAATCTGTTTTAATAGTTGATTGCAATACTAGCTTTATAAAAAAAATTCAACTTAAAACTTTCTTTTTGTTAAAATTTGAAATTGACTTTATTTTGTACTTATAAGATTTTAAAATACAAGTCTGTTAATATGAATATATTTAATTCTTTCTCAGTTACTTTCGGATGTTGGCTTTAGTTGCTCTTCTTTCATATGATTTACTGTATTTTCAAGTGTCATCAAGCAATTACAGTTTTCTTATTTTTTACCGCTACTATTTAAAATATTACCGCTTTCATTTATTTAGTATCTTTTTATATGTCATTTAAAGAGAAGATTAAGAATAGTATCACGAAGGGGATGTATGTTCCTTACAATTATTTAGACTACGGAATTCTCAGACGTAAGGAAAAATATTAAAGAAAAAAGTAATAGTAAATAAATATACAATTATGGCAATGCGTACTAAGAATTGAGATAT
Organism: Dolomedes plantarius; assembly: GCA_907164885.2. Lineage (NCBI taxonomy): Eukaryota > Metazoa > Arthropoda > Arachnida > Araneae > Dolomedidae > Dolomedes > Dolomedes plantarius. The sequence continues at coordinate 7,354,886 of OU015501.1, read as the reverse complement.
ATGATCTGTTTGAGGGACAACGCATACACGTAATAAAATGTAATGAAAAATATAAATTTTTTCCTCACTTTAGCATTCATTTTATACACACACACACACACACACACACACACACACACACACACACACACACACACACACATATATATATATATGTGTGTGTGTGTGTGTGTGTGTGTGTGTGTGTGTGTGTGTGTGTGTGTGTATGTGTGTGAGCTTATGTTCTATGCTTGAACGAAGACATTCGAGGAAATTCCGTGGCGGAGAAAAAAATCAGAAATTCCGTATACTTCAAATTCCGCCAGATTGAAACGAACATTGTTCCGAAAAGCGCATTTTCTATTTGTCTTATTTTTTAAAATTCTTTTTTATAACTTTATCGTTCTCTAATTGTGTATCTTATATCCTCACTTTAGCATTCATTTTATACACACACACACACGCACGCACGCACACACATATATATATATGTGTGTGTGTGTGTGTGTGTGTGTTAGCTTATGTTCTATGCTTGAACAGAAGACATTCGAGGAAATTCCGTGGCGGAGAAAAAAATCAGAAATTCCGTATACTTCAAATTCCGCCAGATTGAAACGAACATTGTTCCGAAAAGCGCATTTTCTATTTGTCTTATTTTTTAAAATTCTTTTTTATAACTTTATCGTTCTCTAATTGTGTATCTTATATTCTCACTTTAGCATTCATTTTATACACACACACACACACACGCACGCACACACATATATATATATATATGTGTGTGTGTGTGTGTGTGTGTTAGCTTATGTTCTATGCTTGAACAGAAGACATTCGAGGAAATTCCGTGGCGGAGAAAAAAATCAGAAATTCCGTATACTTCAAATTCCGTCAGATTGAAACGAACATTGTTCCGAAAAGCGCATTTTCTATTTGTCTTATTTTTTAAAATTCTTTTTTATAACTTTATCGTTCTCTAATTGTGTATCTTATGTTTTTATTAATGAACGTACACCAGCTGCATTAAAAAATTAAATTTTTAGAGTTAATTATTTACCAAAGCAATGACGCGTGTAACCAAAAGAAGAGGATTCCAATTTCAGTGTTTTAGAGTTTTTCATTATTTTCCCTTTTTAATGATTATTTCGTAAAAAAAATAACAACCATATCTCCCTTTTACATGTGACGAATATCTGTTTTTTCTGAAATAAGCAAGATTCGTAAAAAAAAATAAAAACCCAAGTCGCAAACTTCAATAAAATTTGAATGTGGTTCTGAGCTCCACAGATGTTACACAATATTCCCAATTTATCAAGCAAAGTGAGCGAGCAAAAAATTTCATTTTACGCTGACTTGCCTTTATCTATTGTAAATCAATATTTGCAACTGTATCCACATTCAAACTATTTAATATCAATTCTAATCGAAAAGATATATGAGCATCTATAAATTTATGTTTTATGAGGTTTATTCTTGGTAAAGAAATGAAATTCTGCGCTCTTAAATATTTTATATCAGAATAATACTGTTGGGTAGAAGTTTGCGGGGGTTCTAAAAATGAGATTGAATTTTCAATGAATAAAAATTTTGCGTTTTTTCTGGCCGTAGCTTTTTAATGTGTTCCGCAATGATGTCTTTCCATGAATGGTCGGTCACATCTTACTCTGCCGTTTGATAGCCTGCGAGATATTTCTCAATGCATAGTGATCATAAATGACTATAAAATATCCAACGAAGAGTATATAGATTTTGTTCCACAGGCATAAAAATGATACCTTTTAATGTAAAGATATTGGAATTTTTTTTTATCAAGACCATTGTTTTATTTGCGCATAACCCATTTAATGTTTCGGCTTTGGCATATTTGTGTTGGAAAGCATTTTTTAGTATTTTTTAACCTATATATTGCTTTATTTTTACAATTTAATATTAAGTAAGTATTTTACAATTTAATATTAAGATTTTATAAAGTGTAGCCAGTTGTAGATAAGTGCTTGAGTCTAAATAGATAGAGGACGATTTATGACAGATTATTATCAATAAAATTTTAAAAATATATAAAATTTTAACTTTTTTTCTTGGACGATAATATTCTCTGAATCTAAATATTTAACAAAATGACGCATAGAAATAGTTGCATTATATATAAGTTATGCTCTTTTCACCTCGGTCGCCATTTTGCTTTCACATCCACGTGAGTTTTACAAGAACCAAGGATCTAGGACTCGAAGAACAACTTCTTTGCCAGGACAATCCGTTTATTATATATATACACAACACAAATACATATAATTACAGACAGCTATTATTGTTAAGAAATCCTATTTAACATTCTAAAAATACCCTTCGTTAAAACTCGCAGCAACACACAAGTGACACGCCTGTGCTAGCTTTCTCCACCCTGGGTCTGTTTGCATCTGGCACTCCCGGTTCAGTCGTCGGGGCTTGGCGAAAGTTCTTTTGATTTGCGGTCGCCAAGTATCTTAAAGAAAGCGATGATCCTCGCCAGCTGAGGTTAGCAGAGTCTTACAATATACTTCGCCGAATACATATTTTTACATGTCTAAATGTATTTAATAAATATTGATTATAATCTTAAAGTACTTTAATAATGCATTAGTCACGAAATGTATCAAGTCAACGATTTTATAAATAATGAAAAATGTTAAAAAATTGCGGAATATTAATATTGATCTTAAATAAGATTTATACGCTATACGAAAATGGTAAAGATAACCTTTACACTTACGATTTGTGTATCGTAAAAATTACTACCATTGTATTGGAGCAAAAGTTGGGTAGAAGTTTGCGGGGGTTCTAAAAATGAGATTGAATTTTCAATGAATAAAAATTTTGCGTTTTTTCTGGCCGTAGCTTTTTAATGTGTTCCGCAATGATGTCTTTCCATGAATGGTCGGAACCATAAAATTGCGTTTTCTACCTTAGAGAGAGAAATAACCTAGAGCAAGGGTGTACAGCCTTTTGGCTTACCTGGATTGCATTGAGTGAAGAGGAAGTATTGGGCCACATATAAAATATAGTTAATGTGTATAGGCAACGCAATTTCCTTTATCACTTTGCTTCTTTATTACAACATAAAAATGATTGTAAAGTAAACGTAAAACTAGTCGGATAATTGATCTTATTTTTGTGACATGAAAGCATCACTGTTTGGTTCGATGGAAGTGGTTACAATTCTTAGTGAGTTTTTAAAAAAATAAGGCCTTTCTAAAATTTTATTTTACCATCCGAACGATTCCTCTTTGAAAATGGTTGTTCATATATGTCGGTAGTGGCAAAAAGCGATGACATGACTAAGGCGTGATTCTAAAGAGAGCTGAGGACCGTCTTGAGGAGTCAGGACCGCCGGCTGGATAGGCCTGCCCAAAGGATGATGCATAATTACGTCTTACCAGTCGAGAGTGATCTTGATTTCATATTACCACTCTATGCTTTTTCGGTGGTCCCAGGTAAACAAAAAGGTACTAAGTTCTGGTTAGTGTGGAGGCTGTACAGTTGAAAAACACTGGCTTATCTCTATTTCCTTTGTAAAATCCATTCTAAAATGACAGTTAAGCTGAGAATATAATTACTTGTTCCTGAATAGAAATTGATTTTCCTTAAACCACCATCAGGTTCGACGAAATTGTGGAATATAAATATTTCTCCTTTGCTTTTATAACGTGTTCCATATACTAACTGAGGCGAGATTTTTCCTCGACAATCCCCACAAACAAACAAATAAACAGATCAATCAGAAACCGGTATAAAATTTATCCGTACCATTAACTTTGAGGAATGTAATGTATTTTTTGTTTTTATAAATAACATAGGATTCTCTACAACTCGCAAATTCTTTAAGATAAAACTGGTTAGCCCATATATGTCTTTTCATAAAAGCAGCATCACAGCAGATTAAGTTCTACAGCTAATATATGTTAACTTATACGCTAGCCAGAAATTGTTATGCAAAATTTTATGTATATCCACATAGCTATTTTGCAACGCTTGATAGTGGTCAGCTCTTTCATGGATAAACTTTCAGCCTTTTTTTTTCCACGTTCGCTATGCACAGAAGTGTGTGGTAAACCAAACAATGTGATATATGAATGTCCACTGAATAAACTCACAACGTTTCCTTTGATACTTCAGTAACAACAACTGCAACTTCTTTCAATACTTGCGAAGTAGTGTGTTGTAGAACATTACTTCACAAGTTCGTGCTCGAATCCTTTGTAATCTACCGCTTCGGATATAAGTCTATCATCCTATACATATGCAGTGAGCTGACTTTTCTTTAATGATTTTTGACGGCTATAATCGGGAAGCGCTATTGAAATATTTTCAGGTTTGATTAAAAAAAAAAAGCTTCACAAGCAAGGAGCGTTGAAGAAAAATGCGGCTTAAACTGTTCAGGTTTGGTTTGGCTTGGAGTGCTACGGTCATTTTTTTGCTACACGATGAACTGTTCAGTAACAGATAGAAACAAAAGGAAACGTAACTTTTACACGGATTACAAGTTGTAGGATAAATCAGTAGAAAAATCCCCCATGTTAGGAGAAAAAATGTCGCTGTTTAATTTTCAACTATATTATTGTAAGAAGAATTCTCCTCTATGTAAAATATATGCTTAGAAAATTTAACAACGTTTAGCCCTTTTACTTTTGCTTATAGAACTAGAAAGTTCCTTTTAAATTTTGTCTGCTGGCATATTACCTTACGGGTTATTTTAGACCATTAAAAGAAATATTTACTTAATGAAATAGTTGATATCTTCTGTGAACGAAATTTTGTAATTTAAAAAATAATTAAAGTTTTTCCTGCACTGATAAAGGATATTAAAACTGAAATAGAAAAGAAATGGCATATCTAGCTATACAATCAACTGTGCGAGTAAAATATTTTAAAAGTATAGAGTAAACGTATGAAAATAAAAGGATAAAGTTTTGCTTAATTTATCCCGTGCCATTAAAATTCATCTGAAAAACAAAGTAAGAACAGGAAATGGTGATATGTCTAACCTCCCTAATATGTTTACCATAAAGAGTTGATTATGAAAAATATACTGCTCAACTAGTGGAATTAATTCGGGAATAGAAAGGAGACTATATTTCGCTGTTATTAAGAGCGAAAAAAGGCTAAATTTAAATACATTATTCTTGACTTTGCGGCATTTGATTGCCATGGCTTACCGTGCATGCGTTCTTTTCTTCTACAACTGACGAATAAAGCATTTTTTTGTTTTAGAAATTTGAATCGATCTTTTTTTTACTGTTTATAACAAAGAAATAAGTTTTTTTCCATTCCCAGATATAGAAATTGATTTGGGAGAAAACACGAAATAGTCAAAAATTAATAGACAAAAGTTCATCTCATTTCGTATCTGCAGATTTTTCGACTGGCTTAAAGAATTTAATTCAAATGCCTATTTTGGAATGCACAAAATCCACCCTCTTGTTTTTGAATGATTTCCTTTTAAACTTTGTTTTCGACTACATTAATACTTGTTTTAATGCTTTTGGAATGCAAAGTTGAGCAATTTATTTTGCAAACATTTAGAAAATTTCGAAACAAAATTCTGAAAATCAATAAAGATGTACAGAAAGAATGAGTAAATCTAAAAACAAGTTATTAAACTAATGGAATATCATAAATATAAATGATATCTCAATAGATCAAACCGAAAGAGGATTTTTTACGAGTTTTCTTTCTTTCTGTGTAACAATCATTATTGATTTATTATTTGACAACTCAGATTAAAAAAAGGTAACACACATTACTTATTTTTACCTTTTTAAAAATTATAACTATATTTTTTTGATGAAACTATTTTATCAAGATTCTTTTCAGAAAATAACATACGCATTATAACAACAATTATCCATTCTAAAATATTTTCCAAGTGATGAATTTACGTATGTTAGAACTTCTAAGCTGTAAATATTTCCATCGTGAGGAAATTTTCTGCATCGCATAGCTCAGGTTACTGATTCATATACTTCAGGTTATTTTTATATTATTGTTCTTAACATAAAATAAAAATTAAATATTCAGAATATAACTGTGCAGAAATTCCATTAAAAAGGCTTTCTAAAACATAATCGATTGATTTTAAAATAATTCAATTTCAAAGTTCAATTTTTAAAACTTTTAATGGAGTTACATAATGTTTTATGTAGGAAATGATTTTAACAAAAATACTTGTAATTATTAATATTAGAAGCCTTTATTAAATAACGTACAATATTTTTTTACAAGCTCTCATTTCAATTACAATCAATCTGTAGCCATAGACAAAATATATATTCTTTGTTTTATTCCTTCTTAACGCAAGGAACATTTGAAGGAACACTTCATAATTGGCGAATCGTTATAAAAGAGCTCGGTGCCTTGCGAACTGGGATTTATCTCCTCCATACATGGAAGAGTTTTACAAAAATACTCTTTTACACATTTTCCTTCTAAAGATTGGTTCCCCTTGAGGTCAATTATGTCTTCGCAATGGGTTACGTAAAATTATGGCCGGAAATGAGGTGGATTATTTCTAAGCCTTTATTAATGATCACATTATCTCAGGAAATGGTTTTCACACTGCTTTTAACAATTATTTCACTATTGAAGAGCACCATTATAGTACAGAGTGATCACATAATTTTAAATATATGTTCGAAGATTTATTAAAAGGGATTTGGACATGTAATTTGAAACAAATTGAAAAGTAAGCAGTAAGGTCTAGCTGTCTTTTCGTTTTGTCTCTGAATTTATATCTAAATATTATCTAAGTATAGCTAAATATAGACTAGTGCTATGATCATAATTTGAAAGGCCTTTATACTAAAATCTTGTATAAAAAGAACCAAACTATTATTGAGTTCATAACCGTAAAGAAGGAAAGATATGGTCTGTGGTTACTTGTCTGGTTTTGTAGAAACAAAGGTATAGATGACATACTGACGTTTTCCGAAATGGAATTACTGAAAACACTCTGTGAGTGAAAGCCTTGTAAATCAAATTACAACAAAGGGGGAAATGTAATTTTGTATGCAATATGAACAGTGACTTCAGATTCCTTACATATTTAAACTGATTTGACTTTCAGTTCTAAAACAATGTTCTATGTAAACAGCTTCTCATATTCCAAAAAAGCATCTAGTTAGGCTGGAAATTCTTAGATTTCTTTTATTCGTCCTAATTATTTTTAATATATAATCATTATTGACTTCAAACTACAGACTTGATAAATGTAAGTATTTACTTCAAAAGAAGCCAAGACTCCTAAAGTTATATTGTTCTATAATATAAGTAGTATTTCATCTAGATAGCACATAACAAACTTTATATGTTGTAATAATGTGCCCTATAAAATTGTGAAATTCGAATATATTTTATGAATGGTGACACACGAATAGCTTTTTTATTATTGGCTTTTACTCAAGTAAATTTCCCGTGATTTGGTGTTTGTTTGTTGTGTAGATTTTTGAGTTTTCTGTTTTGTGATGATCTAAATGTCACTTTGGTGATATACCAGTAGTTCTCGCTTGACCATTTTAACCCTGTTAAAAAAAATTTTCATTATGAACTAGAAATATAGGTTAAGTAAACCTTGGCTCGAAATTCGAAGAATTAAAAAAAGTCTTCCTCGTCAAGAGAAAATACAAAGATATAAAAATCTGCTCCGAAAGGTCATCGAACAATTATGCTTTATAACTTCAAATCTTGTTTTGTTTCAACTGAAAGTACACTAAAGACCATTTGCTATTTAAAAAAAAGTAATAAATTATGAACTGATAATATTTACATGCATGATTCACGTATCAAAAATGTAAAGGACTAATGACGAAACGACATTTTTGAGATTTCAGGGGATTTGTAAGGCCTTAATAATACAAAATGAGCTTAACATGTTTTGTGACCATCTCCACCTCTCGGTCTTTCTTTTGAACATTTGTCGCACAATTCGTCAGTTTGTGTATGTTTGCGCAAAAGATTTCGAAGAACTTTAAATAATAACACGAACTTTTGTATATATTTTACGCTTGATTTAAGTCAATGTTCTAAAGAAATCCCGAAGGAAAAGTATGACTTTTTTCATTTGTCACCACGATTTTTGGAACTTCAATTACCAGATTTTTTAAAAATTGAAAACGCATTAAATTACCAAATGAATATATTAATATGCATAAGGGTTATATTTTATTGTTGGTCAGAACGTTTTAGAAATTTGTTGGATGGGAAATGTGTAATTTTCTAGGAAATTAGTATACCTCTTAAACTTTTAAGTGTTTAGAAGCTTGTAAAAGCAGAAAAATTTTCAGCATTCTTCTTGCCATTAAAAGCCTTTTTGAGAGTTCATAAGGAAAACAACTGAAATTATGTGAAATAAATTTTCTCCACCGTAAATAGTATAAATAGAAATCTAAACATATTTTTAGGGGTTTGCGACAGTACCTAGATTTGAAAGAAGTTTTCCATATGTAATGACCCTTTTCCAGGAACAATGGTGATCTTGCATCATGAAACATCGAGAATGGTATATCCCCCAAGAACTATCCCGACGATGTGAAACTGTTATTCTAAATGACTTTTCTACCCTATTACCCAGCCCCCCCCCTTTATGTGGTCAATGACACAATATGGTAGCCTAGAGTATTTAAATTTACATTACACCATGCTGATTATAATTTTTTCACAGGGGAGATTTTTATCATACTTTTTGAGAAGCAATCCATAATGATTTGTGAGGAAATGTTACGGCCATATGCCAGGAGTGAGGATAAACCTCGATGGGGGATATTCTATTAATGGAACTAGCCTGACGATGTGAGATATGGTTATTACGAATGACACTTTCTCGTAACTCTTGCTCAGTTAAGGTAGGATGTGATTTTACCCCCAAAAAATCGGTATTTGGCGAGATTAATATAACACGATTGTTTTTAAAAGCAAAGTTTAAGACTCGTGCTTTTAAAATTTCGGATCGAGATTTTTTATTCAAATAAATGTTGCCTTCGTAATTCATTGAAAGGCATTCCACCATCCAACATACATTTTTTATACCTTTTGTAGAGTTCAACATATATAAAATTTCAGCAAGAGGGAAACTTTATTTCATAGGCACTCAAATGCGTTTGACTCCCTGCTGGAAGCAATTTTCACCCATTTCCTGCTATAAGCGCGGACTGATTTATGCAAACATTTATTCCTGAATTACCGAGCCAAAACTCCAATCGAATTCATTTATCCTTTGAAATTCACCCATAAAGTTACTTTCTCTTGCGCTATCCATCTAATTGTAGCTGCAATGCTTCACAGACTGCAGAATTTATATTTAAAACTTATTAGAAATATTTTCGAAAGAGTTCTTTAGCGAGAGAGGTTCACTAAGATGCATCTAATGAAACTTGAAATGCAACGTTACCGGATATTTCGAGATTAATATGTATATTGCATCATTTGCGATATCAGAGCATTTCTTCAGGGAGCTTTGATAAAAAAAATGAACTAGAGTCGCATGAATATGAGGAATAATTTTCTGTGGAGACAGATTCGCTCTATCAGATGATTAAGCATTTCAGGGACGTTAATTTTATTACATATGTCTGGAAAAATAAATGATTTAAATGAGAACAGGAGGATGTTTTTCCCATCCTTAATTTCGTTTAACTTTCGTTAAATATATAAAGAAATGGATGTTATAAATTGAGTTCTTTTCATTATAGCTGTCACTCAAACTAATGGAAATACAATTCTTTCAGAGAATCAAAATAATTTTATATTATGTGTTTGTATGCGTGTAAACAATTACTTATCTTTATAATATATTGATTATGAAATCTGTAGAGGTAAGGCACCTTCTGACAGGATTGTTAAATGTTTTCAAAAGTTTATGAAAATTAGCGTCTTTGAATCTGTGTGCCGTAGGAGGGTCACTCTCGGTCGAAATTGATTTGGTTCACGATGTTTTCTTTAAAAGCAACCAACAATATCGCGGTGTAGAATGTCGAAAGACAAAAGGGCCTCCGGGTAAAATTAGTTACGATACAAGTATGCAGCTTAAAATCATTTATTTATCTAAGTTCTTTTTTTAGTTTTCTCTTTTTTATGTGCTAATTTAATATTTACCTCTTCATATTCTTTAGCACTTTATTTAATTTTTTTTAATTACTCAAGTTAACGGTGTCTCCTTTCCCCCGAGAAAAAGTCCTACTTTTTACTCTATTATTGTTTTGCTACATATCACATATTCGGGCCGTAAATCACTCAATAAATTCACAAGAGTCGTGTAAATATACTGTTTAGCTAGCTATTTAAATTATAAACAACACCTACTTTCTAACACTTAAAACATTCTTTATCAAACATATTAAATCTCCGGGTACTATATTTTGTGTCCAAGAGCTGTTTCTCTATGTGGGAAAAGTGTATATCTAGTTCAGAGGTTACCAACCCGCAGAAGTCTGCGGACCACTAAGCAACAAATTTAGCCATGTATGGTCCACCCCCACCGACTTGAGGGGGAGGGGAACTTCCGGGGGGTATGGGGGTATAAAATATCCCTCAGGAAAAAGGGATATAGGATTAACGTACTCACATTTTAACGTATCATATTTTAATAATAAAATAATTATGTTTAACTTTTAAGAAATTTTAAATCAACACCTAATAGTGAGATATATTCGGCCCATCAATTAACACTGATTGCTTTCAAAATCCCCATTCATTTGGCAACTTTTTTATATGTGGTGCCGGACCACTCCCGAGGCTCTCGCGGACCACCGGTTGGGAACCACTGATCTAATTAGTCGACTAGAGCAGTGATTGTTTTAGATGGTTAGTTTTAGGTTTAGTTATGTTGTAAATATTCTTTATGTAGTAATGTATATACCAACTTAAAATTGCCCATATTGTGTGTGTATGTGAGTATATATTGAAATGTTACAAATAAACATCCATGAACAAAATATCCAACGGAAACTTATATTCTCTGGGAACTTACTGGTTGAATACAGCACGATACAATAGTATTTGATATTTTAAATAAATATTTTTCAATGATATTCCTTGCAAATATTGAAGAATCTCATATTATGCTTTAGATCCAACAATAAATAAAGATAACTTTTGTACTACATTATTAATACTTATTTTCCCTTTTTAATAAAATATATATCGTAAGAAATATATATTATCAGTATTCAAATTCATATTTGTGAAAAATGAGCGACTGTTTAAAGGCAGGAATTGAGACCTCTAAACGCATGATTGAATTTAATGGAAAAAGCACGAACAAATTATGCATAGGCTAGAAAAAACATAACTAATCCCCGAATATTTGCTTAAATGAAACAGCTTAGTTACTGTACGTTACATAAAACATAAGCTGCCAGAAGATTATTCATTGTTATTTTTGCTTGTCTGTCTGACACATTATCGCTTTAATTTAAAAGGGAGTATTCGGTGTTCAGCAGCATGTTGTGAAAGTGCCTATGGGATCTGCCCTAACGTTTCTTTCACACGTGTTAAAAGGATCCCTGATGGAAATAAGATTTATATTTTTTGGAATAAATAGTTACCTCATTATATTTATCACCAGGTACCCATTTGTGAATTGTTCAGAGTGACAATCTCCCCAATGTTTCTCGTCCTGATGATGATCTATTGAGTCGATCGAAACATACCTATACGCCTGGTTTTAGTTGATTATGGATTATTAAGAAGCCACCTTTTGTTAGTTACCCCATCTCTTCGAGTTCGATACTCTAATACGCAGTACTATAACTGTTGCTTAAATTCGCAACACACCATATATCAAAACATACTGAATAAATCTACTTATTAACGTTAAATTAATCTTACTATTAAAATTGCAGGTTTATTATAATTTTTGCTTTGATTAAAAATAAAAAATATTTTCCATTGAAGATACTTTTAATACAAATATAGATAAATATATAAGTTATTAATTTTCCATTAAATAGAATTTTAAAAAAATTCTGAAAATATGAAGAGGCAGACAAAAATTAAAATGCTTAATAAAAGGAGCCGAATGAAATAAATATATATCATATCTTTTTCTTTTAGAGAGTATGATGTAATTTTTGTCTGGTATTTCTTCTTCCTATAAATATTTAATTCGACATAAAAGTATTTTCAGTTACCGTGAGATTTTAAAACTGTGCGCAGAGAAATGTCTGTACTTCAAAACTAATAATGTTTTTGAATTTCTATTTATTAGAACTCTTCTAAGCAATTGCAAGAGAATTTTTCGAGAGTAGAAGGATTTGCGAAAATAAGTTTAATTTCAATTATTTATGGGTAAACATACATGGACTCCGCAAGAAGCAAGAAGCTTAAATTTCAGTTGTCTCCGCCTGTTATTTTTTTATTTTCATACGATATAAAATATAGTAAAAAGCTTTCAAACAGTTGATTCACAAGAAAGTTTAAAATATTACATGTAATTTTATTAAGTAAGTCATTCTTGATTGAATGGGAAGGTATTTTTTATGTTAGAGGTATAGGGAATAAAAAAACTTATTTAGATGTTTTTGCTATTACTCTCTGCTGTTTAAAAGCATTAGTCTAACATTTAAACAGTGACTTTGTTACCCGAGAGATAACAAAAGTAACTTTAATTTATTTCTCTAATTACTGCGCTGCTATGTAGTGCAGGAATCTGGTAAAGCCTATTTTTCCACTATCAATGTCCTAAGTACCGTGACTTTGAAACTTGAGTTAATATTTTTATTGCTTCTCGTTGAACATGCTAGTGATTTTATTGATCAGGCCTTGTTCAACAACTCTTTTGAATTATTGTTACATATCCCGTGGAAATACTGCCTTGAAGAAAATGCCTGTATGCCTCAGTACACAAAGTAAACATAGCAAGCTGTTCTTGGTAGAAACTTAGCTTAATTTCTTGAACTCCACATCTTCCCTGACAAAAGCTGTCCAGTTTTAATGTTTCTTCAATTCTAGATAAAACATTTACTCGTTTTTAATGAGAACTAAATAATATGCCTTCTAAGGCTGGTTGTGTTCCACACAGTCCAATGTTTTGCTATTTTTGCAAAAAAATATATTTTAGGATTTTCTAAAGAATATTAATAATAAAATGTAACTGCATACAAACAAATATTGGAAGAAAATTGAGCAAAAAGTTTAATTCCTCCCATTAATAAGCTGTTTAAATTAATATTTCGGTATGAGGCAAAATTTTGGCCACGCGAGATTTTAATATCTTTACTGTGAGGCAAGATACAGTTTAATTTCTTCACTTAACAAGCGATAAACATGCTATACCAGGATACACAGTTTATTGGATGTCATTTAATTTTAATTCGTGAAAATTTGATATTCTCTTCCATGCTTGATTTTGAAATTAGCATTTGTTGTTCAAGTATCCATACACTTTATATTGAAGATTGCGTAAAAATAATACTCACGTTGTCTATCTTGTTAAAGAACTAGTGATCAAACGAGTGATGCTCGGTATGGTTTTGGAAAACATGCCTAAGGGTAACCAATTTTTCCGGAAGACTGAATTAATTATATTTGATTTCCTATTATTACACTTTTGTGTGTTAAAAAATTATTTGTTTATTTCTTGGTTTGTTGTTTTATGTACAAACATTAAACGTCTTCCTTTTTCCCATCAAAGTGAAAAGGGTTCCGCTATTGGGAATATGTTGGAAACCCCAATTCTAAGCTATCGAGTCACAAAGCAGCGGAGTGAATCAGATACTAACAAATAATTCCAGCGCATGTTAAATTTTGATGAAAATTATTCAAATTATGTTTAATGCAAGGAAATGAAAATTTTGAAAATGGAATGTGACCACCAGGTTCATGAAAACTTTACAGCTCGTGACTCATGCATCTGTAAAATAAATAAATGAATGAATAAAAATAAGAGCATCTGAGTCCGGAGGACTAGAATGTCTCAGTCACGCATACCACGGATGAGACAGAATGAATGATTCATTCTGACCCTATGTTCCGCGTGGCCGCTTTAAAAGGCAAATCAGCGGTCATTTTCACTCCACATCGTGCTTTAAACCTTTATAATATTCCAAAGAGGTTATAATACAACATTTTTTTGTTGTTGGTGGTGTTGCTTGAGAATCTGTAGACTCAGTAAACATAAGTTCAATATAAAATAAATATTAAACTAGCTGAAAATGTGATATCGTATCCCATTATCTATGCTTGATTTCACAATCATATTTCTCTTCCGATCCAGGGTATATTGAACTAGAGATACTTTGGCATTAATTGCATAATATAGAATTCATCCATATGCACATGGCACGTTCACACAAATGCGTGTGTATATGTGTCAAAAAATTAGTATTAATAGCTATTGAAAAATAAAGCGAAACAGGAGATATAACAGCACGTACGTTTTGTTAATAAGGCTCATTTATTTTCACTTAATAAGTCCTTGCCCATACTTCCCCTCTCTGCAACTAGGACTGTATCTAAAATACACACAATGGCATTGATATATTTGTCCCTGAGGATATATTGAACACAATACTCTACGTGCCCTCTTTACAAATGCTATCCATATCTTTCTATGTGAGTTTTACTTTGTTCATGTTGCACGCAGAAGTGAATTTAAAATATATATATATATATATATATATATATATATATATATATATATATATATATATATATATATATATATATATGTATGTATATATACGTGGTATGTTGTTTTATTCAAATTCTTGAAGAATATTTTTCCATATATAAATGGATAGTGGTTTTTTTATATAAGTGTGAGTAGGTAAATTTTTACGGACAGAGTACAGCATAACAACGTTTATCATCAATAAAAATTTAAACGAAAATGAATTAATTATTAGTAAATTTTATTCTTATCGCTAATTGAATAGTTAGTTTACATAAACTGTGTGGTAATTAATGGGCAATTTATTGAAATTATTTTAGAATAAAATTTTTAAAATACTATCTGTCCTGGAAATATGTAAAATTATACATAATTTTAAATTTCCGTTCTGATCTCAGTGACTTTTAATTAAAAAATTTATTTTAATAATTTACTAATCTACATAGTTTTGTTTAGTAACAAGTGGATGTTCTGAAATCTTGTAATAAATCAATATACTGTATAAATATATATATGTATATATATATATATATATATATATATATATATATATATATATATATATATATATATATATATATATATATATATATATATATATGTGATAATAACGGCCCACCGTTATATATCTAAAGAGCATTTAAAATTATCCTGTTAATAAAGCACGACCCCTTTTCTAAAATTGCAACCTAAAATTCCCAATAATTGCTAAATTTCCCAAATGTGATTATTATCACACACACACACACACACACACACACACACACACATATATATATATATATATATATATATATATATATATATATATATATATATATATATAATAAATCAATAATCTTGCCCGTAAAAGCGCGAAAACTTTGAACACATTTAGCTGCGTTGTGAAAGAATCTAATTCTGCTTTGAATCTGACTTTATACTTTCATTGTTTATTTAGCGCATTATACAGTGAACTATTTAAATAAGTAGGCTTGGCATTCCTAACTGACCGAGAAAAAGATTTAAAAGCTTAATTGCGTTTATTAAATATGCTATTGTTGTCAGTAGTATTTTTAAACAATCCAAAATGTTTTTCCCATTATTTGCTTCACTCTATATGGTTAGCCTATATACTTAATGCTGTTTTTCTTTGGTTTACTCATAACACCACAGACCAAAGTGCACGTGTACGTCCTAGATAATAGCTTAGCCAGATTAAAAATTGATGTGCTTAATGATTTACCAGAACATTTCGCCGTTTTCCTTCGTGTCTAAATGGTATCACCATTATGTTAAGTCCTTATGTATAATTTTAATACATAAAATCCCCATTGGCATTTTACAAATTGCGGTATCAAAAGTGAGGAAAATCAAAAAACCTTTTTTAAAAAAATGAATGATTGGACAAACGACGCGCTTTTTTACAGCATTCGTCTCGTGCATCAAAACTGTGTGCTTGCATAGGCACCATCAGAAGCGTATCGAATATCTTACCTCCCTTTTGCTTATAATGCCCACTAGAGACAAAAAAGAGACTAACTATACCATTTTGTAACTAAATATGCGTACAAGGTAAATATCTAAAGCCCTAGAGAGTAGAGACATTGAACATGCAAAAATATATAGTGAAGGCTAAGGAAACTACACGTTACAGAAAAGGAAGTATTAAGCCCAAATAAGTTAATAAACAAAAATTCCTGTTCACATTGTTATATAGGTATATTTAATTTTGAGGGATAATATAGTTATCAGTAGAATAATCGGGTCCATGTTTGACAAAACTGTAGAACCAACCAGGGGGAACAATTGTCCTTCGCCTCTCGCTTATGAACTACATTTAAAATTTTAAAGTATTCAGCTTAAAATTCCCAACAGCATTAATTTACATTTCACAAAAATATATATAATGAAGATGTCAAAGCAAAGATTGGGTTTACAGTTTAAATAAAGCTGACTATAAGAAAAGATTCATTTAGAAGCAATTTTCTTTCATTTATTCAAAGTATAATTTTTTGTAGTAATTAAATCACACGTAAAATATTTAGTCTCTTGAAATCTGATATAGCTACTCATTCCTCAAGTAAGAGAAACTGTTAATATTTCTTATATAATAACAAACTATAAATTATTAACGCCTAATTAAAGACGATTAATCATTATTACAAAGAATGTGTTTGCAGTCTCTTAATGAAGAGTAAAGTGTTATGAATGAGTGGATAAAAGGCGGCAATTATCAGCTTTGGTGAATGAGTATTTTTTAAATTTGTAGTAAAATAATTTTTTCCTTCAATATAAACTGCAGTAAAAAGTTTGTAATACAGATTTATTAGCAAAATATTTTGGAAAATCAGAATTCCTTGTTTCTAAACAATTTTGTCATTATCTTACTAAATTAGTTTGTGGGAATAAAAATAACACTTTTTGAAGTTGGTTATATGCTTTAGTTTATTAGGAAGAAAAAATATTGCAACATATTCAAGCTGTAGTGCATTTGTTCTCACTATTCTAAAAACGTATTCTCAAAAAATGTTCACTATTTCGTATTGAAATAATATAAAATCGAATTTTTCATATTTGGATACGAAATAGATTTTGCTCCAGTGTAGGTTTTAACTGCATCAAAAGAGTTTTGTAGTGTGGTGTCCAACTCCTAAAACTTGTCATATTTCAATTGAATTAGTTCCCAAAACTTGAATTACTCTTGATTTTATAGACTGAGTTCATCATCATATTGGATTTTCTTTGTCGTTGAACACAACAGACAAAAATTATTCCTAAATAGGATAATTTTCCTACTCTACGAGCCTCCACTCTCGCCATCCAGAAATAAATCCTCACCTTCGAAAGGAAACTTTTCAAAAAATTGCACTATCCACCAATAAGTATTTGATCACATGTTATAGAATAGAAAAACGAAATTTATTCATATTCAATAGTTGGTAGAGCATCTACGAGGGGCAGTTACAGTCTCAACCCTCCCGGTTCATGATTTCCACAAGTCCATGTATGACGGCTAGTGGGATTTTCTTCCACTCGGCTTGGAGAAGACGTGTAAGTTCCTTCACCGATTTTGGACAGCTGTTGCACCCCTTAGTTCGGAGATCCAACTCGTCCCAGAGGTTCTCGATAGGGTTCAGGTCTGGGCTCTAGGCAGGCAAGTCCACTAGATCAATCCCATTGTCACCATACCAATTCATGGTGGGCCTCGCAACATAACAGCTGGCGTTGTTTTCCTGGAAGTAACATGGGTCCAACCCGTAAAATGCCACAAGTAGGAAGCACACTATCATCCAAAATAGTGCAGTATGCGTTGGCGTTGAGCTTACCATGAATTGGGAACGAGGGTCCCAGTCCGTATGAGGAGAAACACCCCCAGTCCATAATTCCACCTCGGCCGAACTTTAGTGTGGGCACAATGCATTCTGCCAGGAGGCGTTCTCTAGGCAGACGCTAGACCCAGACCTTGCCATCCGTACGGTAGAGGGTGAACCTTGATGCATCGCTCCAGAGAACCCGTTTACACGGATCTACGGTCCACTTTCAACATGCTTTGCATCACATTAACCGAGCAGCGTGGTTGGACTTTGTGATCAAAGGCACGACCAGAAAAACTAAGCAGATGTGCTTCCTTACGGATGGTATTCACCGAAACAACACTCCCGGTTGCCTGTTGAAACTCCTGGAGTATGTGGGCTATCGGTTGTGTGCTGTACTTCCGAATTTCTCTGGACATCACCCGTTGGTTTCTATCTCCCAGTTTCGTGGGTCTGTCGTCTCGGGGTACATTCCGACAATCACCTCTCATCTTCCACTTCTGAATCACATAAGTCACTATCGATTTTGGGTAATTCAGCTCGCTAGGTATGTCTCTCAAGGATCGGCCATTTCTGTGATATCCGACGATTACACCTTTTTCGAAATCAGATAGCTCTGCACTTCGGGGCATCTTGCATGCGACTAATGCCAATGTTGTTTCCTACACGATCTTTAACGGCTGAGGGCATGACGTATATCAGGACCGCAGATATCGTCATTTGCATGGGTGTCCAACTACTTATTGGTAGATAATGTATTCCCAGTTATAAGAGAAGTTAAAATACAGCCCCCATTACAATAATAACAAAAACAAATCCAATAATAATGTTAGCTTAGTTGCTATATTATATTGTAGTGTCACTAGGAAGGGCAGAAACGAATCTTTAATATTTCCAGAATACATTGCAGTAAGGAGAGATCTGCCTTAATGTTTCACAACTGAGTGACACGCGATATCCTGTTTAGGTAATCAAGTAAATTATTGTGTAGGGATAATTATCTAAGGTGTGTAATTTGAAGGAGTAATAAATTTGTGGGAATGATGGTAGAATTTTAAATTTTTCTGACAGTTCTTGCAAGCCTACAAGAGTGAAATTTTTGGGAGAGAATTGATTGAGGAATTTTTAGTTTTTTAAAAAATTTCCTTTATATACATCAATTCAAGAGTGTCGTTTGGTCCTCTATAATGTCCCAAACTGAGTCATTATTCAGCAACTCATAAATATACAAAATTAAATCAACCTATTATAAGAGATTTAGGAACTAAGATATAAAGTAAACATTTGTATCAATTTCTTGGCAAATATAAAATAATTGCTTAGTATGGAATTTAGTAATTTTTAATTTACAGTAAAATTTTTAAAATTATTGCATTATCTCCCTCGAACTTATCTTGTCTCTGAACTACCTAGAAATAATAAGCTAATAACTTAAACATAGATTCTTTTTTACACTCTTTGGAACTCATTAAATAATTACTCTAAAAGAACTTTTTGCGAGGATAAAAGCTCCTTTTATTGATTATAGCTTTCATGTATCTGCTTTTGTAAGTTATAACTATTAAACCACGCATTATAGCTTACTAGCAACGTTATTTTGTAGGTTAATGTGTATGGAAATGGTCATGGTTTCCCCAAATATTTAGTTGAATTTTGCAAATGGGAATTCACTGAGACTAAACTTTTTATTACTTGGAAAAGTTTTCAACAGTGTTTCCAAATGGTTATAACTATGAGAATGATATGCAATAATTTTCCTTTAACTCGTTTCAAGTAACAGAAAATAATCATTTTTGATAATTTGTGTCTGCATTTGCCAAATCATATGGTAAATGAAAAACAAATCCGACAATTTCAATTCAAATACTTTTCAATATTTGCTAATAAATTAGCATTCTATAGGACATTATACAGTTTAATTTGGTTAAAAATATGGATGCTCAACCTTTTGGGTTACTTGGAAACGCCTGCATGCAGAAAAATGTCTTGGGTCTTATATAAAATATATAATATAGTTAATGCATATAATGAAAAAGCTTCCATTTTTTAAAATCTTTTATTGTACCATTCGAAAAAAAGGTGACAACATAAGCATACACCCCATGTTATATTTGACCTAGTTTTTGTGAAACTAATGCCCCAGTTAAGTGTCACAAAATAATATTGAAATCATATCGTACTGTTAAAAGTGTATGATCTTAAGGGGTGCATTATTTGCTGTCCAGGATCCGCATGAGACCCACGCATATTGATCCCTTTACTAAGCAAATTCACTTCACTAAATCTATGGAGATATTCATGTGATGCAAAATACTATACTTACGCAATACTTGCCATATTGAATTTTTTAGGACGAGAGGGCACTGAATGTACTGAAAGCTTTCAAATTCAAATCCTTACTGTCTTCTAATTTCTTTAGCGATTAAAAAAATAGCTGAGGATTAGTGATAAAATGTGATTTTCTGAACTTGTTTTAAATTCTTTTTATGATGGAAGTCTTAATGAAACGGGTACGAACATGAAGTTTAATGCTTGCAACTACGAATTTGTAATAAAAATCAGTTTATTAGCCCAGCGACATTTCAGAATTTTAAATTGGTATGCCCCTTGGTTTTGTTATTATTGTTGTTTCAACTATCCAATAGTATGGAAGCTTATAAATAGTTAGAATAAACACTTATAAAAATGTTTTACTAAAATTTTGACTTTCAATGAATACATCATCGTAACCTCCGGGAATTGTTAATATCCTATGACTTGCTCCCCTTCTTTTGCGCAGCAAATGCTAGGCGCATCATTAACAATGAAGTTTTATTTTAGTTCCCTTAAAAAACGAAAATTTGGAAAAGAACATATTAATCCTAATCAAATTAACTACATATTGGGAACTAAATAAATTTTCTTCTTAGATAAGCAATAACACCATATGCAAAGGCTAATAATTCGTATGGAGAAAATACGTTTGGAACAGAGAGAGGCATGCTTACGGGAATTAGTTTACTTTGTTTTCACATCCTACAACTGGAATCTATTCTGAAGAATTTAGCTAATCAGTTATTTATTGCTAACAAGCGTTTATGAATCAAACAATACCATATAATATATTCCATAAGCTTTCCTTTTGAATTCTTTCATTTTATATTTATTTTTTTAATATTTTGTTTAACACCCTATTCTGCCGTAAAATTCGGTGTAAATTATTAAAGATATTCCCTTACATGCAAACTGTCAGACATGATATTTGTTATCATTAAAAATATAGCATTAAATGGTAGAATTATATTTGAAATTATTCCACAAAAATTAACAGTCAGATTTATATAACAATTATAGAATATGATATTTAAGAAACACCACCCTGTTCTTAAACACAGAAGCTCTGAAAAGAGATTTTTAAATACTCGTTTTGATCATTTTCCCTCTAACAAGGTTTGAAAGTTAAATCAGAAATTTTTGAAGTCATAAGTTTCCATTCTTTTATCCTCGTCTAAAAAAAAGATTAGCCTATAATGCATTATCTATATCCTCCCACACACGTTATTATATATATATATATATATATATATATATATATATATATATATATATATATATATACAGAGGCTGTTCGCACATTTTTTAGACGATTTTGGTAAGCAGTAATAAAAAATCGTTTGCTGCAAAAGAAATAATTGCAATTGTACTATGTTTTTAAAAGTCAAAATTATCGTCTGCGGCTTGAAAGTTTTCATTTTATTCAAAATGGCGTTTTTAACAAAGCAGTGGTTCGAAGGCTACATTTATGCTCTTTCCGAAGATAAATATGCATACTCCATTATCCAAAAACGATGTGAGAGTCATGGTTTTGTGATATCTAAAGCGTCGATAAGTAATATCGTCAACAAGAAAGGATAAAAACGTCAAATTGGAGCCTCAAGTGGGACAAAAATTCCAAACAAGTATCCAAGGAAAAAACGGACATCTTCGATTATTGCAAAGGTACGTTGTTTAATGTTAAAAGAAAATCCCCCTAGTCAAAGGACAGTTGCAAAATTATTAAATTGCTCGGTGTCCACTGTAAACAAAATGATAAACGTTGATTTAAATCTTAAGAAAGCGAAAAAACGCAATGTACATCGTCTTCCTCCAAATCCTATCGCTGAACGCAGGACACGCTGCAGAATTCTATATGAGAAACACCTATCCAAAGAAAAATGGAAAACAATTGTCACAATAGATGAATTATGGGTTTATTTAAATGATTGCAACAAAAAAAGAGCCATTTATTATCATAAAAGGGGAGAAAAAAATTTAAGTACATGGTTCAAAGAATCGAAAGAAAATTTTTCTAAGGGATTCATGATTGTTGCTGGGTTTTCTTATTATTACAAGTTAGAAATAAAGAGAGTGGAAAAAAATGTCAAGATTAACTCCAAATACTATCAGGAACATATATTATCGCCAATTTTTCTGAATGAAATACCATCTCTTTACCCACAGTGCCATCAATCTGTGAGACTCCATCAGGACAAAGCTTGCAGTCACACATCAAAAACCACTGTAAATTTCCTAAAAGAAATTTAACAAAAAACTGGTATCAATGTCATACCCTTCACTGATATCCCTACTAAATCTCCCGATGTATTACCTATGGATTTTTGTGCTTTCGGACTTTTAAAATCTGCATTATCCAAATGTCGTCCCAAAACCCTTACAGGACTCTGGAAAGCTGTTCAGGAGAAACGGGATAGAATACCTCTTCTGACACTTCAAAAGGCATTATTATCCTGAAAATTGCGGTGTCGAAAGATAGTTCAGAATATGGGATGTCAAATAGAACATTTAAAACACAAGAATTTTATGTAATTTAGTTTTGCGAATACAATATACATCGTCTAAAAAATGTGTGAACAGCCTCTGTATATATATATATATATATATAATAAATCCGGGGTAACTCGGTAAAGTTCCGATTTAATCCGTAGTTTTGTAGTCATGGTTGTTTTCAGCAACACGATTGGCTGGCCCGAGTAAAAACCAAATCAAACAAAACCAGAGACGAAGAGTTCATCGCATTTCTATTCTTTATTAAAAGGTACTTTTTTGTTGGACAGCTTCCATTAACATCAATTGGGTTTGGACGGACATCGACGGCAGTGGAAAAAAAAACCCGGCAGCGCAACGCTGCGGCGATACGGACAGCTAAAACACTACATGTAAATGGCTTGGGAGCGAATACACGAGTGCGTATAGAACTGCCGAGGAACGCTGATTCTTGCGAAATGCACAGGCGCACTGAACTTTTAATTGGTTAAAACGTGACACCTGACCTCATCACGCCGCATCGAACGAGATACGTCATAGCTTCACGTCATAGCCGCACGTCATAGCTTCTAGAACAATCTTATATAATTTTTCTGGCCGCACGTGGACTTCGGGGAAGATCTAATAGATTAGTTTGGTTATTCCTAGGTCAAATTTAAATGAGGGATAATGTTCTGTTGGATAATACAAAGTTAATGAAGGGAAAGGTTTGAAATTCGTTTCAATTTTCCCCATCCGGAAAAGACATGCGAGAGGGGCCGGCTCCCTCAGCAAGGCTCTCCATCAGGAGGGAACCGCGTATAACAAAAAGAGTAATTTTGATTAAAAATTTTGCGGAATAATTTTGAAAAAGTTTTGGTTCAGGAGTTGAAAATTTAAATTTTGTTTAGCTATCATCCTTGAGTGTCCGCTCAGGTCATGAAATATCATACAAGATATCATAAAATATCACTAAACAAAATAAGGAAATATCAATACATTAAATTACATGTTAGGGTGAGTATGGCAGTATTTCAAATTCACAACAAAGCACAAAAATAGGAACACTGAATGGTGATATTACTAACTAATATTGTGACAAATAATATAATATAAAATATTTCAACCTTCTCCGTATAGTCCTCGTTATGCAATTGTAAGTAGAGGTCCACGATGACAACATAAAACTATATAACATTTCACAAAATAAAATGATATGAAGATTTAAATACACTAGAATTATTATTTTAGGATGGCCATGATATTCACACAAAATTTAATATATACTTAAAATGGAATGTAAAAAAAAATAACATTTTTATTAAGGAACACAATATATCACGACATTTGTTTTTGTAAAGGTGTTTGTGTTTGTGTGTGTGTAACCCACAACTGACTTAGGTTCAAATTTTCTCATAACTTTACTACTAAGGAGTGAGGGGATGTGTAGTTGTTTGCGTAAAAGTGGGTTTTTTCTTCCCCATGATGTATTGACAAAATGAAGGACGAAAAATGGGCGTACTGTGGACCAACCGTTATTCTCCCGCTGCAAAGTTTACACGCAAAGTTTAACCACCTAAGTAGTGGAGTCAAGGGTGTTAGGCACCAAAAAAAAAGGAATAAAATCAAAAAGGAAATGGATCTCTGGGTTCACGAGGTTTGTCATTATTCAGGGTTAGATTTCATGATGAATAGGAAATAAAATTGTTAAAATTTTTTTGTAAATATGTTAAGAGACATAGTGACAAATAACCCTTTTTAAAATGTATCATGAAAAAGTAATAAGGAAAATATAAAAATGCAGTTCAACATAGCAAAACACTTAACCCCTTAACGATCGCATAATTTTCAAGAAAACGGTAATAAAAGTATCTATTTTTTCCCGAGGATTCAATTTACTTCTTGATCTGCCACATCTAGTTTAAATAGATCTATCCCCAATTACATTATAAATAGTCTGGTGCTGCCATCTGGTATGTAAAATAAGAAATAAAAAATTTTCAGGGTAAATGAAATGGATTGTTTTAATCTTTTTGTGCGTTACTTTTAAGCACTCCAGCCCGGAAATATCACGGACACGAGAAATAGAAGGTGAAACTTCACCCCGTAATTTTGACGGGAGCGAGAAGGAAAGGGTTAATCAAGGTAAAAATGGCAATAAAAATTTCAAATAATTAGGAAAAATGTATGGATGGTTAATACTAATTTCTTCAAAAGTTCTCTGAAAATTTCAATTCAACCAATAACACTCAACATTATAATTTTATTTTTGGAAAAAAATGGATTTATACCACTGTAGCAATGAACTTAGCACAGGTTTTCAGTAGTGACAATCTGCGGTGTCACAATTTCCACAGAGATCCTGGGAAAACACACTAAATTCAGGCTAACTGAGCTACCATTGGGTTGGATTGGGATGGTCGTGGGTGGCTCTGCGTTCGGGGTCTAACCGACTCACTTGGGAATTATTATTATAAATTGCGTTCGGGGTCTAACCGAATCATTTGGGAATTAAATTTTAAATTGGTCGAGGGTATGTTACTGGAGAAAAACTGGTTTTGACTTAATTCGGGTTCTTTAGATTCTCAATACTTTCAATAAGTTAAGTTAGAAGAGTGCAAATTAAGTTAGAAGAGTGCATATTCTGGTCATGTTAGGGAAATTAGGGTAAAAATATAAAATGTCATAGTAGTGAAACACAGGATCACTTTAACACATATCAGGGAATTCACATTTATTTTTTCTGGGTTATTTCGAATGGATGGCCTGATTTTATCTTGACAGTAGAATCTTGGTTCATTTTGAGAGTATCCGGACACCAAAAATCATCAATCATTAAATAACTAAGGCCCATCAAAATTAAAAAAATAAAAATATTCATTATGAAAATAGAGAACATCAAAACACTTTAAAACAAATACACTAAATTAATGTATGGTACCTGAGAGAATTAGTTTTTAAGTCCCCTGAAAATTTTCATCTGAGGTTAATAAATACTTCTCAGTCTTTGATTTATAAATAACTCTCAGCACCTTTTGATAAACAAAGTTCCATCCTTGTGAAAAATGCACCACAACAACACAAAAATCACTAATAAACTAAAAATATCAAAATCACTCAATGGAAAAAATACTATATAAGCCATGCTCCAATCCCACACGAAATCCAGAATACGTAATCTTTAACACGGCAAAGAAACACGAAAACAAAAATATATCATGATATAAATAAATGCAAACAATTTCAACTTCTATATGATTCATGTTTACCGAACTAATGCTGACCAAGTAATTTACGGCTCTTAGCCATGTGTTTATAATAATGCGTAGCTGGTGCCGACTTGAAGTCCAACTCAAAAATGTCTACAATTATTTACAATAGCGAGTTCTCATCAGCGGAGCTGATTCACTTTACTTTCTCTTCTTTTATTTTTCTCTCCGTGACGATTTACCATAAAAAGATACTTACAGCATTTATACACTTTCATGAATTTACAACTATATTATCAAATTTTTAATAATTACACTAAAAACACTCAATGAAAATAAAATACACAATAAATGGGATTATTAAAATATATCAAAATAGTAAATTTGATCTTAAGGTATGGAATTAAATTATCAATACATAATTATATTGTTAAAGTTAAACTTTCCTTCTCCTTTTTTATTATTCATCATCTTTTCTCTAATCATCATAATAACTCTGAACCATATGTGAAGAAAACATGTTAAAATTTCCCATACTTTGTTCAAAACATTTAATCAATCTGTAATTGTTAAAATACGTTAATTTATTCATATTTATTCAACGCAATTGTAATATTATAATAAACCTTCATATCTCATATCAATGGAAAAATATTATATTTGTCAAACCTCATTTTAAAAACACATATCAATAAGATTTTATTCACTGCACTAACATACCATTATAACTCAATTAAAACACTTCACCTTCAAAATAATTTACATGTATTTACTTACCTTTGGAAGTTTTAATTTAACTTTATTTTACCGTTATTATGTTGTAAATAAAGTTTAGAAAATGAACCTTCATTTTCCCAAAGTTTTCGATTACGGTCTTATTTACATCCTTTTAATCCTTTAAAAGTCCTTGGCGCAAATCCTCTAGGATGTTCAAGAATTTTCTCGAATGTTCTGGTTTTATGTTCCGAAATAGTTCTGGAGCATTGTATATTAATTATGGAGAGTCAATTTCACTAAGTACAGTCAAAGACGCAAGATAAAAGTTATTCATGAGAATGGAATAAAATACAGTCTGATTTCGCATACACCAGTCTCTGTTATCATCAGGGCCAGTCCTCCGGTGGCGTGTGGGAGGAATTCTGGTTTCATTGTAAAAATCGCGATATTTTTTCCTCTCTTTTCCAGTTCAAAGTCATCGTCGCGCTCATCGGATTAGAATATATCTAACTTTCACAAAAAACAGTACGGATTCGCTTCATCGATGATTTTTCTATTTTCCCGAACACACATGGAAAATGCGTTGGCGATCTTTCCGACGGATGAAATCCTCAAAGAAATCCTGCAGGATTTCTTTGAGGATTTTCTCAACTGATCCCTCGTGTACACACGTGCAGGAAATCCTCAAGGATGTATTGCGGGCTTTTTCTTTGTATGTTGTACAATAGCGCACACATTTCGGGTTTAAACTGCGGGGTATAGGCCTGAAGGTAGAAAAAGAAATGTTTTCGAATCGGGATTTCGGAGACTGTACAGTCCGCCACCGGTCTCGAGGCACTACGGGGAAATCCTCAAGGTGGGCTGTGCATTCCAAACCTCAAGGATATGGGTACCTTTCACGAACCTCGAGTATCAGTTACTTACTTTTACAATTAAAAATGACAAAATTGATGACAGTTTTCTGGTCTTTGCAGATGTTAGAAAAGTGGCAGTCCATTACAATGCTTTAAAGACAGCAAACTTGGACAAATATCATGTCACGCAGATGGTAAAACTGTCATGGCATGTGGAGCATTAATCTTGATTAAACAAGTCCAATCAGTATGTGCTTTTGTGACGTATAGAATTAGTACAATCATTTACTAAATTTGACCCAATATTAAACTTAGAAGATATTTAGATTGACAAATTCCTTTGGTAAACTAAAATCAACAAGGGGTACAACTGATTTTAAGGAATTTCTCAAAGGAAATTCTCTACCGCAGTCTCTGGAAGACGAAATTCCAAATGCATAATGCAAATATTGTATAGGAATTCCATTATAGGCGTAAAGCAAATTTCTAAACCTCATGGAACATTCAGATAATTGGGACAATTATCGCGCCTTTCACGTCATCAGCAGAACGCTTATCTTCAGCGCTTAGACTCTAAGAGACGTATACAGGTTACCACATAAGCAGGATGTCTATCATCAGCGACTCTTTTGATTAGTAAGAAAGCACCACACATAGAAGTGAAGTTAAAATCTACTTTTTAAGCTTATCTAACCAAAAAATAAATTTCATGAACGTACGAGATTGAAAAGTATGCTTTACTAGTAATATGTCTTCATAAATATTGAAAAATAGGTAATCAAAAATTATTTGTGAAAGTATTAAATTTTGTCTATATCTGGAAACGTATTAAACTAAATGCTCATTCCATACTACAAAGCACGCATATTTTAAATAAATAAATAAATAAATAAATAAATAAATAAATATATATATATATATATATATTGTATATATATATATATATATATATATATATATATATATATATATATATATATATATATATATATATATATATATATATATATATATATATATATATATATATATACATTCTTTCACAGGGATTTCCATTTCAGTTTTTTGCAACGTACACGAACCATCAGTAAGTACTTTAACTATAGAGTTTCTAGAAAAAGGTAAATCGCAATTTTTAACATGAAAACTTATGTATTAGCACGCCTGATTTATAAATATATATTGGGTATAACTTAATGCATCTGTTCAAATATCACGCATGTAATTCTGGATCGTGAATAAATTTTCATCCTAATGCTTTAAAATACAAAATGAAGACCTTTTTCTATTCCCCAATGGAAATCTGTAAATGTTTTGATGATATGACTTCGGAGAAATCTACAAACATTTTGTCTTCAGAAACCAAGCGATCTGGTGGCCTATTATTAAAACTCGCACTAAACGATTTAAAAGAAATGCCGAGGGGGAAGGGGACGTAAAATGAAGCAGCATTATAAGGTGACGATGGCAAGATTTGAAGGCGATGAGATCTAGGAAAAGAAGTAAGGTTTCTAATTTTATGGCAACCTATATATCTGCTAGAGTCCTAGAGTGCAACGAGGCAATATTTGTACAAAATTTGTTAATGAAATCAGAATTGTAAAAGAAATCATAGCGTTATATAAAAAGATGTTCTAAAATAGGACTGTGTGTTTGTGCTTAGAGTTTGAAGCATTTTGCATTTTTATTTAGGAATTTCATATACACTCTTAGACAAAAAAACCCGCTAAGAAGGGGTAATGCAAATTGGAGACATATTGATATGCATACAGGTTTCGACGGAAAATGCAAAATTTTAAAGTTTGGCGGACAATGAATGAACAGGTGACGTTGCAGCGCATCTTAACTGCACACCTGGCAAGATATTAAAGAGGAGAAGTTTCGATACCAGGTCATGAATTCTTTGCGAATTTCTTTCCGTGTACTCAGGTAGACAGTAACTATGCCTCGCATACAGGTGCGCGAACAATATACGCAGATGTCAGCATTTGAGAGAGGGCGTGTAGTTGGGCTCAAAGAAGCCGGTTGGTCTAATTGGCTAATCGCTCGACATTTGGATAGGAGCGATGCCACTATTAGACGATGTTGGCAGGAATGGGTGAACCATGGCCGAACACAGCGTCAGGAAGGACTCGGTCGACCAGAGGAACGACAGAACGTGACGACCGAGCAATCGTCAGAGCGGCACTCACAGCCCCAGATTCATCATTATCATCGATCGTACGCGCAACTGGTGCTTCAGTTACGTCAAGGACCATTCATAGGCGGCTCAGAGAAAGGTGGCTGAGCTCACGGTGCCCCTTGCGCCGACTACCAATGACCTCTGTACACCGAAAAGCCCATTCGGTGTACAGAGGTATCGGGCACATTCGACCTGGAATGTCACTGACTGGAGTAGAATTGTCTTCAGTGATGAGTCCCGATGACCAGCGAATACGTGTCTGGAGACGCCTCGGACAGCGGTGGGATACCAACCAGACTGTCTTCCGCCATACGGGCCGACAACCAGGAGTGATGGTCTGGGGTGCCATTTCATTTCATAGTAGGACCCCTTTGGTTGTCATCCGCGGTACCCTTACAGCACAGCGGTACGTCGACGATATTCTACGCCCCGTTTGTTGTCCTTCATATCACGCCATCCTGGCCTTACATTTCAGCAAGTAATACCTGCCCGCATACGGCGAGAGTTTCTACTTCTTGTCTTCGGGCTTGCCCAACGCTACCTTGGCCAGCAATGTCACCGGATCTCTCCCCCTCGAGCACGTTTGGTGCATTATGGGCAGGCCCTTCAACCCGCTTGGGATTTTGATGATCTAAAGTGCCAGTTGTACAGAATTTGGCACGATATCCCGCAGGAGGATATCCGCCACCTCTATCAATCAAAGCCAAGCCGAATAACTGCTTGAATAAGGGCCAGAGGTGGACCAATGCGTTATTGACTTTTTCACTTTGTAAAGCTCTTTCTCTTGAATAAATCACCGAATTTTTCTAAAATTCTAATCATTTGTTTTTCTGTACATATACATCACATCTACCAATTTTCGTTCCATTAGGACCACTCCTTCTTGGTGCGTCTTTTTTTTATCTAAGAGTGTATATTTGTATGTGTTGTAGTGTTTTTTTCTATGATATATGTTATATGATAGTCCATTTATGGCATGTGAATGTATTTAATACTGTATCAAAATATCTTTACTGTTAGGAAAGAAGAATATCAAAATATTTTCTGAAACATTATTTTATGTACACTGGTTGCTGCAAACATGAAAAAGTGTAATTTTTTTTCATTATTATATTATCTTTTCATTAAATGCGAATTATTCATAACTCGAAGTACACATACACATATCTTAAAAATTCAAACTTTAATTATCCTAAAATTCCGTCTCACTACTTCCTACACTTCAATTTCATCTTTAACGATCCGTTCTTTATACGGTTTAAGTTACCGAGAGATAGAAAATTGAATTGACTATACTATTTCACTACCATTTCTCTAAAACTTTAATTCTTCAGTAATCAATGCATAAAAAATAAAAGATCATATTTGACTTCTTTGCTGGAAAGGGGCATTATCACCCCGAGATATGATTTTTGCGCTCTCCGTGAAAATGTATACTCCCGAAATTATTTTTCAACCACGGTGAAATCTTTCGCTCGCAAACGAAAGAAAACGGATAAAATCAACTCCCCTCTGTTACAGCATGATAGCCGAAAATCGGAGCGCGAATGAAAGGGAGTACTAAATCTGAACTCATTAGGTATGCAACAATTATCATCACAAGCATTAACGTGCTCTCTGGGACTGCTAAAGAACCTAAAAAGTGAAAAAAAGAGAGAAGAAAACTTCACCCACCCTACAATTTTGTTTCCTTACCCTTACTTGCAACTAGCTCAAAGAAAATTATGCGGCTGTTCTCATTATGGTTATTATTTTTCAGTTGGCGGTTCAGCCATTTCGTTCAAATCGGTATGCAGAGCGACAAGATAGTTTGCTGCTTGTAGAATTTCCCTAGTGTCCAGAAAGCTACTTTTGTTTGAATTAAGTCTTGAAAAGAAAGTTTAAGTGCCTTTTGCTCGAACGCACTTTCGCATATGTGGAGGTGGGAAGGAAGGATAATTATATACTTAAAGAGAGACGGTGGAATAAAAACGCTAGCACAGCATTTTAGCAGATTATTTCCACCTCAGATAAACAATTAAGGCATTTCACTCGTTGTTAATAAATGCTGAAACTTAAACATCATAATTAGGCGTTATTTTTCTTTCGCATCCGACGTTTGTCCTTGGATGTGTTGCGCCTGA
The DNA here is from genome assembly GCA_907164885.2 of Dolomedes plantarius. Lineage (NCBI taxonomy): Eukaryota > Metazoa > Arthropoda > Arachnida > Araneae > Dolomedidae > Dolomedes > Dolomedes plantarius. The sequence goes on along the minus strand of OU015501.1, from coordinate 7,323,109 downwards.
AAACTAAACCATGCAGAGTGAGATTCATAACAATTTTGAAGCATTAATGCACATTTCACAATTTGGATTGGTTTTCAATAAAAAAATTATTTCACGAATACTTTTTTCCGTACAAGTAAAACAAATTGGGTAAGGCATTACCTCTCTAGAGGATTAATCAGAATATATATAACAAATCTTACATAATTTTTCCGTTGAAGCCTATCTAGATAAAAAAAGTCAAATGTTTAATTATTTTTGATGCTATATTTTAATGTAAAGAGTAATTTTGGCTTAGGATTTAAGTATGCTACTTACAATATGATCCTATGTGATTACACACACATCATATCATATACATAAAAATTTTATTAACAATTACTTAACACGAGAAAGACGGGATTTTTTTTTCTTACTTAAAGACTGAACGCCATCTTTTTGAGGGTTAAAAATAAAATCAAGAATTTAAAATATTTCATGTTTTAAAAAAATGGTTAAATACTTTAAACTTTGAACTATTTCATACCAATATATAATAAATTATTATATATTTAGATATATTTTTATGCAGGTTTGCCGAGCTGACAACCTGGTATGGTTTATCCGTAAAAATATATGCAAGGTTTGTGCGGTCCTTATTTTTTGACACTAATATTTCCGAAGAGCCAATATTTCTGTTATTTGCAAAAGGAAGAGACGAAAAGTAACTAACATTTTTCCGGTATTATTTTAAAGATTTCTGCCTGTTTTCTATATTGCCGTCAAATCAACGGATTTCAGTCTTAGTGGGTATTCAACACATTTTCTCCCCCTCTTTAATATCGAATATAATTTTGTAAATGTGTGTTCATATTTCGCGTAAAATTAGAAAAAGTCATAAAATTTCAGAAGCCTGAGGACATAAATACAGACATAGAGCTCAATAGTATGTCCGAAACTGTCAAAATGACGGCAGCCGTCTTTCTAGTGTCAATGAGTAATTAATTACTAATTAGCGAACTAATGACAGAAATCTAAAATAGTATATTTCACGAGGAGATTCCTTTCAGATACAATTGATTAGTCACAGAAGTTTCTCTAGATTTGAGTTGACTTGTGTTTTCTAGAACATTAAAAGTACAGGAACATAAAACAAGTATTACTTCCAGTTGCTAGTTAATTTGGCCGGTACGAGCATATAAAAAATCTCCTTGAATGATAAAATTCCTCTTATATTTTCATAAGAAATGTCAGAAAAATTCTAAACAAATATTAATTAAATTTTACATTGAACTATATTAATGGTATCATTATCTTAAAAACTAAACAAAAAAAATCTTGAAGTTCATATAATACATCTAGACTCTTCTTTTCACTGTGTGAATAAGAAAAATATGAAATTAAAATTATTAAAGCGTCCGTTTGATTTATGTGTTTAAAGAAAAGCAGTGTTATCTTAGTAACTATAACACACAAAGCAAAATTAAATAATTAATTAAAGTCAACTGATTACAGAGCAAAATGTATTACTAATCACAGGGGGTACTTACAGCATTCGAGTCTATAAAATTGAATCATTATTAAAATGATCCAGATTTTTTCTCTCTTAAATTTCAAAAATCCTCATTTATTAAAACTTATAAACTCTTACTTACCAACAATATTAATTGAGTTAATTTATTCAAAAATCCATGAAAACTCAATATTTCCTTGTGAATAGGACCTTAAATCCTTTCGGTATTCAACCGATTTAGCAGCTTAATACTTTTGGTAATGAAATTATTTCTTTTGTTATTCAGAATAAAGTATTATAGAAAGGATAGATGACTAAATAAGTGATTGAAAACAATCACTTTTCCAAAAAACTACATTAAATTAGTTTTTTTATCACTATTTAATGGTAATGAAATGGTTACCCTCTAAGAAACAGACGGTGTATTGCAATTGATGAATTTACTCAAATGACTGTGTGTGCATTAAGGGAAAGAAAATTATATCTATCAACTTATTTAATTCATAGTTTGACTTCCTAAGTTATCCTTTTAAAAATAAGAAACAATTATTTAAACTTAAAAAAAAAATCACTCTCATTTTATGAGTAATTTCAAAATTATATACTTTTGCAAAGTTCTCCTGCCTTTGAATACAGTGAAGTCGTTCGCTTGCTCGGTTGCTGAAGAAGAAAGCCATATAATATTGACTTTCGAAACCCATGAATAGAGTTTTCTTTTTAATTATTTATTGAGAATATCTAAGGTTTTTTCCCTACCTTCTTTCATTAGCTTTAATGTTATATTTTCTGTCATCACAATGCATATCGCTTACTTACACAAGAAACAGGAATTTGTATTTAAAGCAAGATATATTCTTCTACTTACAATGGAATTTTTTTGACTTGAAAAAGAAAACTAATAAAGAAGAATTTTTTTGTTATTTTGTCTTCCGGATAAACGCGCAAAATCTCATAAACTCATGAAAAGAAAATTTTTACTCTAGATTTAACCAAAAAGGGAACTTAAAATCAGTGCACTAATTTTTTTTTCTGTTGATTTTTTTTCTTTACATATACTTGAATATCGATTCTGAGCGTTGAGTTTGATAGTCTTTATAAATTAAAGCAATGGAAAATCTAATTTTTCAGAATTAAGATGAAAAATGGTAGCCTTTTTTTTAAGAAAAAAGGCAATAATGATGTATGGTTTTCATATACTTTTTATTGTTCGGGAGGAAAGTACTTTCTTTAAGTACGCTTCATATATCTACATTAGATATTTATTTCTGAGATTTCATATTTAATATGAGATGAATAGTTAACGCAACGATATATTTACTGGTTTTCATACTTTTTGATATGAAGAAAATCCAAACTGACTCCTTCAACTCCATTGAATTGATGTTTTGTTTAAATATTTTTCTTTATAACTTATTATTTTATATATTTTTATTTAAATTTAAAAAAAAATTACTATGGATTTGTTTTGGATATATTTTTCGAGTATTTTAGGAAAGTATCTTCTGTTACTTCAGACATAGATACATGATGTAAAATGCATGATTTAATTTGAAAAGACTTTTGAAATGTGCTTTAATATAAATCTTCAAATATATTTATTTAAACGCAGCTTTCATAAAATTGCAATAGCTTATTACCGTCATTGTAACATCAATCAGTATAGGCTAATATTTTGATTTTCTTTAAAAATAATTTTTGCCAAAATTACTAATGGTATTGGGCATTTGGCACGAAACAAAGAATAAAAAAACATTCTAAACAGGTGTTACATATGTTATGTTTTATATTCTTAAATTTTAAAAGCAATCGCAGACGTCGTTTACAAATAGATAAAACAATCCTGTTATTCACGAAAACACAAAATGCATTTTAAGTGTTCATTTAATTAATCATTCTTACTTAAGAAGTGCAATACATAAATTAAGGTTTTCGCTGAAACTATGATCAGATTAAAGTAAGTTGTAGGATTATCTTGCGTTATATAATTTTTTTCGAAGCCAATACCTTTACTTAAATACTCAACTATATATCCAGTGAATTTTAGATAAATACAAAAACTATAGAACACTTCTACATCTAAACATGTTCAAAGATTTTTTAAAATTTTCTCGGGCATAAGTCATTTTAGCATTCACACACGCGGCATTTTCACAAACACGCGGGGAAAAAAGTCTTCATGAAATAGAGTTCATTAATATAACTACATTTAAAACATTTATATTATTCATAGGGAGAAAGACTAAAATGAAGAAATCTGTGCAGAAAAGTTTGCTCTAGAATATTCTTATCTTATTATACACTCTTTTTTCTAAAAGTATTTTTTATTCAAAGCATCATAGTAAATACGATGAAGATATTTTGGAAGAGATGAGAAAGAACTAAGTTTAGAAATAGGACTGGTTGATTCCCTCACCTGTATTTTGTGTTCTTCTGGACAACCTATGATGGCTGCTCACTTAGACCCGTGCTAAGCCCTAGCTATTTTGACATGTCAATTTCAAAAGTATTCAAGAACCCGGGTTGAACGATGGCTGAATGACTAGGGCTCTACCAGAGTCTGTGGTTTTGAGTCCCACTTTTGGGAGGGATGTTTAGAGCCGTTCGGAATCGGCTTGAAGCAGTGGGTAACCGTTTAATTAGCCTTCGTGTAGCAAAAAATTACCGTAGTGCTTACAACCAAACCAAACCAATAATAATCCCGTGGTCTAATGCTCTAGCGGCCAATGACTGACATTTTCCAAATAAATAATAAGATATAGATGGATAAGTTATGCTAACTTTCCCTCATAAAAGGAATTCAATAAAGCTTTAAAAATAACACGCTTAAAATTCGGGAGATGAAAAGCAAAGCTCTTCCACAATGGATACAGAGCTTATTCAATCAAACCAATATTGTGTCTCTATTTTTCTGGTAAAGTATATCTTCTTTCTGGTAGAAATATCTGATAATAGTGTAATTAATATGGTGCAAAGGGTATAGGAAAATATTCAAGGCATGCCACATGGAGTTTAGATTAGACACATTAATCCTACTTGAAAGAAATATGCATTGAGCAATTTAAGTTGGTAAATAAAAGATATAAACAATAATTTTTTTGCTATTAAATAGTGATATATTTCTCTTTTATTTCTGTTACAACACCATATTACATTTTGAATGTAAGTACAGTAAGAGTAATTTCTTTCGCAAAGATAGTACAACAATATGGTGGAATGGATAGACTAATTTTAAAGGAGTTGTTTAACTATAATACAGATTGTTGAATTTGAAAATTAAAATATTATTTGGACTAAATTTTCAGGCACACAGTATGCCAAATTAAAAACAAGGTGTATAAAGAAGTCTGAAGAAACTTTCAATAATATACAGGGTAATTTTTTTTAAAAACTGACATTACTCAGAGCCATCTGTGGCACGATCTATCAGCCGGAATTCCACCAAAATTGATTGAGGGACTAAGGACGACATGGGAAAGGGTTTCCATGAAAAAAATAAAAAGTTCCAAAAGTCACCGATAGGGGACGATATGGCGCTGTTGTGGTTGGCGCAGCCGAGAATTTGCATAAAAGACAAATAAAACATCAAAACGCAAATTCATGACTATGTAGTCGACAGCAGCGCCAGTATTTTGGGCTATAAAGATCGGTGCAGAGTCTGTTGCGCCTTCGCTTTACAGAAGGGTCATCAGTCGCTTTTTTCCACTTGCATGGCCACCTCGCTCCTCGGACCTAACCCATGTGACATTTTTCTGTAGGGTTATTTAAAGTCTAATGTGTATCTTGGTGTAGTCTCGAACTTGGTGGCCCAAAAGGACAACATATCCCAGACTTTGATGAACATTCGTGGTGACATGTTACACTTGGCCGTTGAGAACGTTGTGTTCAGGATGCAATGTGTCGTCGTGGTCACATTGAAGGAGGGAGAAGTGAATTTGCTGCATAAAGTGGCGTTGCAGTGAAATTTCTTTGTTTTTCATTTGTCTGCTTACAACTTTTTCGGTATTCATCCCTTATCTTTATAGCCTGAAATACTGGCGCTGCTAATGACTACATAGTCGTGAACTTGTATTTTGATGTTTTACTTGCCTTTTATGCAAATTCTCGGTTGCGCTGACAACAAAAGCGCCATATCTACCCCTATTGGTGACTTTTGGAACTTTTTCCCCGGAAACTCCTTCCCATGTCGTCCTTAGTCCCTCTATCAATTTTGGTGGAATTCTGGCTGATAGATAGCGCTACAGATGGCTCTGAGTAGTGTCAGTTAAAAAAAAATCGCCCTTCATATCAGCGAAGATGAAGCGCAATTTCTGATTAACATAAATTCTAAAAGGGTATGATTGTAACCGAAGGTGCTAATAATGTTTAAGTGCATACTGAATTCAAAGAGTCAAAAGATAAGGTAAAAATAGACAGGTTACAAAATAATTTTAGTAACTTTAAGTAAATCACGCGCATTAGGAACGTCCAAGCAAATAAAATAAAATACACAACATTAATCGCCAAAGTGAACCTGAATGTAACGTTGGATTATTTACATTGAAGCAATAGTTAATGTTAAGCAAAATGTAGTAAAAATCTAATTGTGCTATTATGTAGACAAGAAAGAAGAATTTAAAATATTAAAAAGTTAACTTTTTATGTACTGTTGAAGCTAAGTGGGTCTAAAAGAAACATTTTAACGTAAACAGAAACCTATTAAAATGTAATATATTTTCTATGCTCAGGGAAGAAATATTCGCTGTACAGAGCTAAGCTAAAAAAAAAACAAAAATCATTCACTTATAACAGCACATAATTACGCTCTATATACGTGCCTTGCAAGAAAGGGCCAAGAAGGAATCATTTGGGCCCTCTTAGTAATGTGAAATTTCTGCAATGATGATTAACAATTTCAATGAAATTTTTAAGAACCATTTTAAATTTTCCTTCCTTCTGACTCAAAAACGAGAAAATATTCAAGTAGGCTAATTGCTAAAATCTAAAACAGAACTTCTCAGTAGAATCAGATTGTGTTCATCTTCTCGTGTTTGTTTCGAGTTATAGTCCGATAATCAAAATTAGGAAAGCTTGACCTCACTTCAGTGTGATGAAATTTTACTTTTATTACACAAAAGCATTCAGTTAAGTAAGACATATAGTGCGATTTTAGAGGCTAATACGAATACTACAAACCTGTTTTAAAATATTCCTGAAGCTCAGATTCCTTCTTTTCTTTCAGAAAGTTGAAAAACTGAGTTCAATTTAAGATCTTTGCTGATTTCCAAATCAATCAAAACTGACCATTTTAAAAACAATATTTTTTCCCAGATGATAACCATGTACTAACAGGACCTCATATACGTTTTGAATCAATTAGATAAGCGTGGATAATTTAAATTTTTGGATAGATAAAATGTTGGACGAAGGTAAAGATATCATTGTGAACTGAAAAATAACGCAAGAAATAAAGTCAGTTTTATAAGCCATCTAGAAATCTTGAAATGTACTTAAATGTCTTCTCAACATGCTTTCAATGGTCAAGTTGGTTGATAGCAGTAATATATGTAAAAGTTTGTGGAACAGCAGTTATAAATTACAACTGCATTAATAGGATTCAGCAGCAAGAATGAGGTATGCTATATATCTTGTTTATTTAATTTAAGACTATATTTTATGTGCTGTTGTGTAAAGACGATCCATTGAGAATTTGATCTTCTAATTAAGGGCTTACTTTATGTCTTCATTGTATGTGTTTTATTATCTTGTGACATGTGTAGCTATTTTCAAAGAAGTCTCGCTGCGGAAAAAAAAAATTGGTTAGTGTTACTCAATAAATAAGAATGCAGGGGACTAAAGGATTTTTTTCCTAGGGAGGTGGAAATATTTTATTGGTAAAACCAGCTGTGCAAGCAAAATGGATATAACGCACACGAAAATATTATTGTTACTGGTGAAAAATTTTCTCAGTCGATATATATATATATATATATATATATATATATATATATATATATATATATATATATATATATATATATATATATATATATATATATATACATATATATATATATATATACACAGTAGAATCTCTATCGATCGTTTTCCCTTATGTGCCATTTACTTCAATCAGTCCCTACGATCATATTACTTTGTTATGTTCCCGCATCTATCGTTCATTTCAGTTGGTCCCGTGAAAAACGATAGATCGTGATTCACACACACACACACACACACACACACACACACACACACACACACACACACACACATATATATATATATATATATATATATATATATCATTACTTTCATGTCTTCATACGATTAGAAAATGAAAATGAAATGGTATATATATATATATATATATATATATATATATATATATATATATATATCATTACTTTCATGTCTTCATACAATTAGTACATAAAAATGAAATGGTATATATATATATATATATATATGACAGGCGTGTGGTTTGCCTCTTCTCACATTAATTTGCAGTCATCATCTTAATACTGGTGGCGAGTGGTAAGTAGTCTAAATCCAATAAACAAACATAATTCCAAAGAAATCAAGTCTAATTTATTTCTCCTTCTAGCAACCACTGATCCAAGTAGCGCATATTTGAGCGCTCGCCATTTTCAAATTGTGGACCCAGCTGACACACGTCCACCAACAACGATTAAATCCCGCGTTCTGACAAAAATTCGCGGGCATCTCCACGCGTCAACTCTCCCTGCAAATGCGCAGAGCCCAAAAATGACATCTTTCAAGGAGAATTATATAATGTTTCCTCCTCGACCGCAAAACCCACAGGCACGCCAAGATTACATAATGGAAAGGGGAATTTCCCTTTCCCAATTCGAGTCTTGAAATACGAACAATTAGAGGCGAATTACGCCACGAATATAATTTAATTCCCAAGCCCCCTTAAAATTTAAGGTAATCATGCTTTTCCCACTTAAATTCTGACACACACACACACACACACACACACATATATATATATATATATATATATATATATATATATATATATATATATATATATATATATATATATATATATATATATATATATATATAAACTCTGCGCTCGTGATATAAGAAGCTGACTGCTATTTTGATCTACATGTGAATACCATTTAATTTTCATTTTCTAATCGCATGAAGACATGAAAGTAAGGACCCAGTAATAAAAGAACTGAATTATCGCTATAAGGCTGAGTTTATACAACATAAGGCGAACTTCTGCGCAGTATTGAATTATATATTTATTTAAATCTGAATTCTATGACCAAATGAAACAGTTACTGATTAAACATATCGGTATGAAATCCTCAACACATTTAATGACGTATAACGTTGTAAGCTAGTCTGAATAAGAAAGAGGAGCGAGAAGTTAGTCAAGGTGCGGTGAAATATTTAATAAATGGGGGATATATGGAACGCTTTTGGTGGGAATCAAACTATTTTCTTAATTTGCATACTATTCCTACGGCCTATGCTTTAGTGTAATTACGTTACATTTTGGTTGTAAATAAAGCTTTTGTTGCACTCTTATTAATATATTAGTTTTAGTTAAAGGAGTAGATTTTTTCTTGCAACAAAACCCTGATATTTTAAATTAGTCTGATAAAACTGGGCAACATGTCACCACTTCTACTTTTCTCAGAGATCTAATGAGCCACACGAAACCTAACAAGTTAAGACTTGGAGTAGAACACACTAGAAAAGACTACCCGATAGAAATGGTGGACAAAGTGCAAAATTATTATTCTACTAAAAAACATGAAACAGTTTTAGAAAGGTCTACTGGTTTCTAATTTTATGTATTCCATTTTTACTTTCAGTAATAAGCTACTCCTTCCACGATTTTGTACTGAAGTATGTACTTTAACATTATAGATTACTCGCTTTAGGGGTTTGGTGGGTTTGGGTGTGGGTGTATGAGCATATTAGCATGTATTCGAAATGAATACTAACTGCTTGAGTCATTAATATCTTAAGATCGTCATTTATGTTGTTTATCTTGAACTTTCTACCATCAGAGTTTCCTTCAATATTTTTATCATAATACGATAATGGTTGACTATAGCTATTTGCTAGTACCACATATTGCTAAACAGCATAAAATGAATTCCTTTAGAAATTTTTCGGTAGTGTTTTATTTACATTTCCTTGCATAAAATTAGCGGAACAATGTATCTTTTAAAAAATCTCTTTGTATAACTTTTAGAAAACCCTTTATTTTACCTCCACATATAATGAATGCTTGTTCGTAAATTTCCTTTCTAAAAAGTAAGCTAGAAAAACGAGAAAAATGACATATTAAACATTATTAGGCTTGTTACAATAAGCAAAGTAAAATTTATGATAATATTTTATTGCGAATTTAACAGCGCTGATTATTATAGCTATCAAATCCTTTTGAACTCAAGGAATGATTAATGATATTCAGGGAGAAAATTATTTTGGGTAGCGCTTAAAACAAAACTTCTTTTGATGTGCATAATTCTTCAGAACTAACAATGTTGTTCATTAATTAGTAAACTAATTATTCAGATAATTCTAAGGTTTTTCTTCTATCTGACGTGAGAAAAGAACAATATGATTGGAGAACTTATAGCACGCCATAAACAGCCTGAAAAAAACTCACTTTCTTGAGACATGCAAGTTGAAATATTTTAATTAAAGCATTCATTTTACAATTTTTATGCAAATTGGAAAACCCGAAGAAATTTACTGTAGGAAATCCTTTTAAAGTTAACTGAAAATTTCAATATCGAATATTTTCTATATTCTTTGGGAAAAGATAAAGAGACAAAAAAAACATTATTAATGTAGTAAGCTATTTATTCATTAGATTCGTTAGAGTCATTAAAGTTTGATTTGAGGTTTTAGGCAAATTTTATTTTCGGTTGATTGTGTTTCTGTATTAATGTTTAGGTTAAAAATTTTTCTAAAACAAAGGCCAGGGTATAAAACTTAATTTATTATGCAGCTTCGAAGTTAATTAAGGAAGAATACTTTGGGTTTGTATTAGAAGCTAAATGCATTGGAAGTAATTACTAAGAGAAAATAATACAACGGCTCGTTCCTGCCTTTATTTCACAGTTTACTTTATTTAAAATATCGTACATCCTCATTAAAACACATTTTGCATTGTTTATCTGTTATGCGCAACGAAATTATTTCAAAGTCTTATGTCTCAGTAATATTTTACTCAAAATTATATTTTAGAATTTGTTTCAGACATAATTTATTGAAAGCATCAAAAATATTTTGTCTGTAACATTGAAATATTAAAAATGTTCATTTCTGAAAGCAGTCAGCAGCCAAAAATATTTAATTGATACAAATATTTTTATATGCTTGATTTGAAATACTGATTAATTAAAAAACACGATTGATAAAATGGAGTTTGAGAGCTAATAGACATCTTACAATAACTGACTTCAAAGAAAGAAGAAAAACATAAAATTAAATATAGTGTAGAAAATTGTGCTAACTGACGAATAAAGAACCTCACTTTACTGGTTCAACCATACAAACATCCTGAGTATCCCTTATCCGAATTCTCTAAACACTTTCCGCTTTAACCATCAAGGACACTTTCCGCCCAGATATCGTTTACGGTATTTATATTAGAGTTTTCGTTAAAACGGTATGTCATACTTATTAACAGCTGAAGACACTCGGATGTAAGAAATTTAGGAATATTAACTGCTTTCCAGAAGTTTTATACTGAATCTAAGCGACCATTACTAGTAAACATGGGAAGCCAAAGTACAGATCCGAATAAAAAAATTAGAATAATGTAAAAAAGAATGGGTTTAATGTTGCTAAAGTGTCAATTTGCATACTGTGTTCAGAAAAATAATATTAAAAATGTCTAAATATCTTCAGAACATTTATAAATATAACATAAATATTTATTTTTATTTGCTATACTAATAATTAACTATTTAAAAAAATATTAGAATTATTTAAAAAATTAGAATATCTGGACAACATGGTTCAAAAAATTAGAATCTGCAACTATTTTCCTATTGGTTTAGAGAACAGCTGAGGTACTAATATGTGCGGGACTATAAAATGTATTCCGCGAAAAATGAAAAGTAGTTTGGAATTTGATTTTAGTTCAGTATTTGCTTAATATGGGACGAAAGAGCGACTTATCTGAGGCTGTGAAATTTCGTATTGTGCACTTGCACAAAAAAGGAAAAACATAACTGTTAATAACAAAGGAAGTGAAATGTTCTCAAACAAGTGTGAGTAGAGTTTTGAGAAGATATTGCAATAATAAGTGTTTTCAAAATAAACACTTTGAAAGTGGTCGAAAGCCAGTAACTTCAGCAAGAGATGAAAGGCAATTGAAAAAGATTGTGAAGAAACATCGCTTTCGAAGTGTGAGATATTTGCAGAGAAAATGGAAAGAAGTGGATGTAAATGCCTCTAAATCTACAACATTACGACCACTTCACAAATTAGGTTTTAGATCACGCGTGCCTAAGACAAAGCCACTCTTATCATCTAAGCAAATGTCTGCTAGAGTTAAAGGCTATTTTGGGGTCAAGATGACCGGAAAAAGGTGCTCTTCAGCGATGAAAGTATGTTTTGTGTGTCCCATGGGAATCAAGGTATACGTGTTTGGAGACTTAAACAAGAAGCTTTTGATAAAGAGTGTTTAAAACGTTCGGTTAAATTTGCGACCTCTGTCATGGTATGGGTCTGCATGACTGCAGAAGGCCCAGGTAGGTTGTGTATTATTTACACAAAAGTCAATTCAGAAGTGTATCAAGAAATTCTTGAACACTTCATGATTCCTTCATCTGAGGATTTATGTGATGACGATTTCGTGTTTCAGCAAGATTCAGCTTCTTCCCACACTTCCAAATCGACAACTAAATGGCTCCAAGAGAAAGAAATAAATGTACTCCCTTGGTCTGCGAATTCACCCGATGTAACCCCCCTCGAGAATTTGTGGGGAATTATGAAAAAATGACTTCAAGAAGTTGCACCAAGAGACAAAAAAGATCTTATTTCTAGTTTGAAGAACATATGGGAGAATATTGATAAAAAAATTTGTGAACCTTTAGTCAATAATATGCCAAACCGTTTAAGATCTGTCATTAAAGCTAAGGGGGATGCAACAAAGTACTGATTAGCATGTAAAAACCCTTCGAGTTTAAATTGTGTACAATATATTTACATTATTCTAATTTTTTGAACCATATTATGAAGTATTCTAATATTTTGAATTTTTCACTTGTTTTAAATATATTTTCTATTTCATTGTAGTATGTTCATATTTTTATAATCTACAAAATATGCAGATTTATATTATGATAATTTATATTTGATATCATTGATTATTTATTTGATAAATTAGATTTGCAATTCCCTTGACCATATTTTTTTCTGTTATTCTAATTTTTTGAAGCGGAGCTGTAATATTTCTTTTGAAATTCAGTATTCGTTGTAAGAACCAAAATACTGAAAATACTGTCGAAAGTACCTCCAGGTAACATGTACAAGCTGCATATGAAAAACAAATGAATTTTGTGTATAGACTTCGATCTTTCCCCATTAAACATGTGCCGTTACGTACTACTCAAAAACCAGAAAAAAAATTGAAAATGCGAAATATATCGGGTGAAATGGGAAATACATTTGGTATTGAAATGGGAAATACATCTGGTATCCAAATCAAACAGCTGGGGCAGTGAGTTTTTTCCTAATTGTTCATTCATTACTGGAAAAAAAAGTGCACCAAAAGTCATTTTTTTTCTTTTACCAGTTTCAAATCTGTCAAACTATATCTATACTTTCACTGTATGATGCCATCATGGTCAGACCTTGCTTGTAATAGAAGAGTTTTTCGACCGCATTGCACGAGTTAAGGACCTGAAGATCAATATTTCTACAAGAAAAACAAATCCCATACTACTGGAGATTAATAGATTATCAAGATGTAATTAGCTCTACCAAATTTTAAATTACGTTTATCTCTTACTAAAAATCAGATAAATATGCCAATATCTGTGTAAGGTATTTCTTCTTCATTTAGCTAAATTTTTGTAAATCTTAGTTTTCATCTTAATTATTAAATTTGTAATAATATTTTGAGAGAGTTATATATTGAGAAAAATGTGTATTAAAATTTTTTATAACAATAATAATTGCCTGTGATAGAAAAAATAATTTTAAATTTTATTATAATGAGAGGAAAAACTGTTAATGAATCTAAAACTACCAATTATGTTCGTGATATAATAATCAGGATGATTATTTTTTTCAAGCACTACTTTTGAAGCTTCATTTTATTTTATTCTATTAATTTCCGAGCATAGTCTATCTATATATATAAAAGAGCTTGTCTGTTTGTTTGTCCGCTATTGAATCATAGACCGTTTCACCCACCGGAACCAAATTCGGCACAGTTAATGTTTAGGACCCGAGAAACTTAAATCAGGAAAAACGAAATTTGGGGCTCAATTAGTTTTTTAAAAATTAATTTTTTAATGATTTTTGTGCCCCTAAGCGAACCTCTTAAATGTGGATACAACCCCTTCACCACAACCAGTCAAATTCGATACGCGGGGGAAAAGAGGTTTGTTCTGAGGGGTGATCTGGGGGTGGTTTGAGAGTTGGTCTGGGGGTGACGGGGGGGGGCGAAATGTTCATTTTATTTTTCTTACGTTTAGTGGAGTCGTGAGTCTAAAAAGGTTGAGAACCGCTGCTTTAGACAATTTTAGACAATGGTGTTCAAACTAATAGAACTTAATAAAATTTGGAAAAAAATAAGAAAAATTAAGTTTGTCCCATGGCCAGTTTTTGGAAGCCTTTTGTTGATCTAAATATATTAATTGTTTGAGGATCATAAAATGGGAAGAAGTTTAAGACTTCTACAGGTTTTTTCCCCTAAGTTCGCGAAACAGAGTTAACATACGATATGTATTTGAATTACTTATTCCATGAAATCATATAAGATAAATCTTTTAGAGTTTTGGGGCTTTTTAAGCAGTGGGAGGAAAAGCTCTTTAAACAGAGAAACATAACGACACATAACTTTCATTCCGAACTATTAGTCCATTAGTTATATTAAGGCATAAGAAAATTAATGAAATTATTTTTAAAGAATGATTGCCCGGGTAGATATATAGATATAAAATTTTTCATGCTTTCCATCAAAAATATACTGGGTATATCATTTCAGTAGAAACGCGCTAAGAGCATTCTGTCTGGCCAGATGAACATGAAGAGCGGGGGTTGCAGCCCAGTATTTTTTTGATGGAATGCATGAAAAATTGTATATCTATATAACTACCCGGGCAACGCCGGGCAATAATGCTAGTTTATTCATAAGAGTTGATTAACAATATTGTATTTAAATATTGTTTTATGATAGCAGGTGCTGAAGTCTTGAATCTTAACTATTTCCAAACTATAATAAGAACTTAAGTCATATCATCCAAATATAAATTTTTTTTAGCAAGCATATTAATATTTAGGTCTAAGAAATTTATGGTAAGAGCATTATTACTGCTGAGTAGCAGTTCTAAATACATTTAGAAAAAAAGCTAGATTTATTTTTAAGTGATATTTATTGATAATAATTATATCATTGATAAACCTACATAAATAACAGTTATTTTTCTTAATGTTATTAATCTTATACGAATAAAAATATATGTTGGCCAGTATACTGGAAACATAACTACTTTGAGCTGGTAATACTTCTAGTATGCTGGCCATAGTGAAAGCGTTTCCCTCTCCAGCATGCTATGTGTTATCCACAAAGCGAAGGTAATTTAATTAAGTGAAGGAAGTTCACTACATTTAATATAATGATATATTCTGTTGTTTAGTAAAATGCACTTACAATGTGTCGTAACATTTAATAATTTAGTTGAAATGAAGTTAACACCAAGATAGATCTAATTTTATTTTATTAAAATGTATAATAACTTGATTTAGATCCTTAATATGTGTTTTAAAATAATCTTTAAAATCATAGACTTTATTTGATTTAATGCATGACTCTATTTATAATCGTAATTATAATCTGAAATTAGAACTTGTCTATTATACAGTTAGTATTCTGATTCAAAACACTTACGCTTTTTGATACACTTAAATCACTACATTTCTGTACTCTTTGACTCACTATCGCTATACTTCTTCACAAAGTTATAGATCACTGAATTTACTTTTAAATCAGAATAATGCTTGTACAAACTGTTACTGAATTATGAAGTGACTTCCTATATTATTCGTCACTTCTTAGTAAAAGGAAAATTATGTTTCTTTATTGAAAACAAAATGAATTTTAAAATATTAGTCTTGATGTATATTTCTAGAATTAATTTTTTAAATAAAAGCTATAGCTGTTCAAACATTAGCAAGTTTTGAAACAACCATATTTTTATTATGAGTGAAGTTTCCCCACTTTAAATTACCTGATACATAAATATCTGTTACTGTCATGAGGTTTTACTCACGATAGGAAAACCTTTCACAGTGACCATTATTTAAGTGTACTAAATACTATATATGTACAATACTTTTTAACGCCTAGAGAACCTTAATTAGTTGATTATATAATCACTGAAAGAGTTCCCGGTGCGTTTAATAAATGGATGTAAAATCAAAAACTAGGTTATGTTATAAATCACGGGTGATAATTATTAATTTTTGAAAAAAATCATTTATTTTCATCTGAAAATGTTATTTATTATTATTAGAATATCTATTAATAAAAAAATTCTGCACTAATATCCAGAATTGGTATGAAAGTTACTGCACAAAAAACTGCTGCTTTAAGAAAGGTGAAATGAAATCTTTCTCCATCCTCTTTTAATGAAATAGCTGAAGTTAAAAGCATAATGTACTGAAATGAAATGAAATCGCTAAAATCACATACAATTATTAATCGTCAAGCTAAATAAGAATCTTAATTAGGACTACTTTAAAAATTCTTTACAATTTTTTCAAGTATTTTGTATTTGCGTTGCCTATGATGAAAAATAGCCTTTTATTGAAAAATAGTCTTTTATATTTTTTCTGCTCTAATTAAGTGTTGCACAAGCTTATAAATATAAAAAAAAATCAATTCAGCTTTTCCGTAAGGGCTATCTGTTGAGTTGTTTTTTGTTATGGCTAAATTTTCGAGATCGGTGGATAATGAAATTATCTGGTTTAAGCAATCCGACTACGTTTAAATCGTCGATTTTGATGAAAATTCCGAAATTTTTCACTTCCTGGCTCTAAAAGAATATGAATCAAAATTTTCGCAAGTAAAATTTTTGAAAGAAAAAAGACGTAGTCGGATACCTCAACACACCTACTTTGATTCAACTGAAGAATCAAAAGTATACACTCTAATGAGAAAACAACGGAATTCTTATTGATTTCTAACTATTCAAAGTCAATATCACTACGGAACATACGAAGTTAATTTTATCCTTATGGTTCAATATCGATTTGTACTACCAGAATTAGGTGTTCCTTAAATTAGGACAGCCAGTATACGAACTAACAATTTTTTCAATTCGTATACATAAGTGGAACTACTTATAAGTGAGAAATTCGAAATTAAATTCTTTCCATTTATTGAATTTATTAATCCAGTAATACCTGATTTACACAATTTTTATGTTAGAATTTTCATATTTGCTTGAAAATATTTGCTAGTAAAGCGAAAAAGACTGTGCAACATCACCAAGAAAACATAAAACTGCCACATACTAGAATTAAGTAAGAGTAGAATGGTACTGTATTAGATTTTATTTTTCAGCTAAATAAATCTAGTATGTGTTTAAAATTCTGAAAGATTGAGGCTGATTCACTCACAATTTTTAATCCGATTTCATACGCTAATAAAGTGATGCGAAATAAGAAAAGTTTGAAAAGA
Organism: Dolomedes plantarius; assembly: GCA_907164885.2. Lineage (NCBI taxonomy): Eukaryota > Metazoa > Arthropoda > Arachnida > Araneae > Dolomedidae > Dolomedes > Dolomedes plantarius. The sequence continues at coordinate 7,305,734 of OU015501.1, read as the reverse complement.
AATTAATGCATAATTACAAAATAATTAGTTAAGCCTTAATTTTCGTACTTTTTGGTATCTAATACGATCTTTTGGTTTCTTACATTTTGGCATCTAATACGATCTTTTGGTTTCTTACATTTTGGTATCTAATACGATCGATTTAAAAAAAACTGAAATTTTAAAACATAAAAATAACGAGTTAAAGAAAGCAAATATTGTCATAATGTTCAAATAGTGGATAATATTTGTTTTGTGACTAAGTAAGCTCGAGCTTAAGATTAAAAAAAAGAAGAGTTATTTCGAAGTAATCAACAGATGGCGCCGCTGTTCCAAACGTCATAGAGCGAATTGTGTTGGGGAGAGTACCTCTCACCTCCTGTACAATCCAACCGACTGGATCAACACGCGTACGTATTATGGGGTAGACATGCAGCTCGGGATTTTTCTGCTTTCTTTTGGCGCATTTAAATTCTCTTTTGGTCGTCTCATAAAATGACTGAAATGCGGAGTATTCTGCTTGAGAAAAATTTTGATTTAATCGTTGTTTAAAGCTATGCGCGTCACAAGGGCGAGATTAATAATGTACTGAATGGGTAAAGTAATTAACCTAAAGATAATGTGTTGAAAATTTCCAACATATTAATTAAATGACTCATAATACTCCGTAATACGAAAAATTTTCTAAATTCACACACGCCTCATTTAATAAACGAGGGGGAATTTTTTTAACAAATAGTTTTAAGAGTTTTCTTAATTTGGCTTTTCTCTTTTTTTCTTCTTTTCACAGTAAACGCTGCACCAGCACCATGCAGAGAGAAACAAGTACTGAAAAATCTAATTAATTAAAGTCAAAGAAGAGTTGCCAGTGACGAACTTCAAAGAGTCGGGTATCTATTTTTTTTTCGAGAACGTTTATTTATTTTTTGCTTGCTTTTTCCCCCTATTTTTATATCCCGACTATTTTCTGGAAGGCGTTTTGGAGCATTGTCTGTACTTCGCTCGCAGCCACTTTTTTACGAGCAATTTTTTACAGTTAATTGTGATTTATTTTTTCCCAGCATTTTTACAGAGTATTTTTACCTTAATAACTTTTTTTATAAGCTTAATTATTTTGGTTGGTCTAGGTTTTTGACTGGGCAAAAGAAACTAAGCTGTACCATTTACTTTCATCTGATTGTTCCTAAGTAGTTTTTTTATACAAACGATGACATTCAATAATGGCTTTATGCCTTTTTATCTTGTTTCTACACATTCCTTTTTAGACAGCGTATGAAAGATTTGTAGCAAAAAAAAAATCATTTGTGTGTTGAAATAGAGGTTGCGCAAGGGATGGCTAACAATCGAGATCTAAAAAAGAATATTTCTTTTGCTCAGGGTACTGTTCCTTTTTTTCCCCGGTTTATTCGGGGGAATTTAATTTACTATTTACATTCCTTTGTTTTGTTTTTCTTTTGCTTTTCCAGAGTTTAGTCCAAAATTATCATGAATGTATAAATACCATTTCATTATGCAGTTTTTTTGGGAACACAAAAATTTTTCGACGACGATATTAGAAAAATCTATCATCCTGTTTATTCAGCGAAGGTAGTTTTTTTTTCAAACAACGTAACTGAATTTGTTGTGTATTTATAAATCTTAGTTTTCTAATTAATAAATTCCCTATTTTTTTATTCCAAATCTTATTTAATCTGCAGAAATATAAAGGCCTATCGGTATAACAATAAAAATTGTTTTTTGCCGTTTTTTTCTGTTCATGTGGATTGCTATCACCCAAAATTCCAAATCTCAAGGTATCCAGTTACGAACAGTTTAAAATTAACGATTTTGCAGGTGTGATTTTTCCTTTGTGCTAGCTGAAAAATTTTGTACCGATTGATGTACTGATTTTACCGTCACGCTTTTCTTTCATAATAAAATAAATTTCAAACAAAATAAATAAAAATAAAATTTAAAAAATGTTTCTATACATTTCGGTATTGCTTTGAAATTCATTTACAACACAAAACATTAAAAATTGAAGCAATTACTGTAATTGTACTTACGGTCTGATGAACATTTAATTCTTCAAAAGAATGCACCCGAAGAATACGTCCTCCGATAAGAACTCTAAAAG
>OU015501.1:7246139-7301139 GCA_907164885.2 Dolomedes plantarius | reverse complement strand
ACGATGGATCCGAAAACGATCGATCGAGATTCCACTGTATATATATATATATATATATATATATATATATATATGGGGGGTGTGTTTGGGTGGGATGAGGAATCTCTTAATATAAATATTTTCAAATTATTTTCCATTAGGTTATTTTTAAAGTATAAACAAAATTTAACCGCACTAATTTATTGTTTAGATTATATTTAAAAAAATGTATTCCTGACATCACATTTTTTAATGACAACAGACACACACACACACACACACACACATATATATTATAGTATATATATATATATATATAATAGTATATATATATTATATATATATATGTATATATAACTTTATATTAGTGTATTGAGTAATTATTTTTTACATAAAAAATTTCATATTTTCTGTCAAAATATACAGTAATTTGTTTGATGATAATTTATATAGCAGCCCTAGAAACGACATTTATTTCCCACTCACAATGAGGGTATTTAATATTAGATAATATCCTCTTAACTAAACTAATTTAACACCTAGAATGTTAAAAAAAAAGTCTGGAAAATATGTTTGTTTTTCATCTTTTAGGACGATGTCCATGCAATAAATTATCCAAATTAAATATTAGTTTGTATTTTGGATATCGAAGCGAGAGGCAATATAATTGGATTTTTCCAACTTCCAGTACGTTTCAGAATGATCTCAGGGGGGGAAAACAAACAAAGCACGCCTACGAGTTTTACGTAACAACTCATTTTTTACAGCACTACATAAAAATAATGGTAGAAAAGTAATAAAATAACATTAACTTATGTAAAATTTGATTAATCTCTTAGCCCAACAATAAAGTATGTAAACGAAATAATACTCCGTGTTTACGTAATTTTTATGTAATATTAAATTGCATTTACCGTCTACATTTATTACGTTCTTGTCGAAGAATATTATTTAAAAAAAATTATGATCAGATAACCTTGGTTGAATTATGAATATTAATAAACCGAATCTTGTAATGCTTGCATCATGTTAAGTTTTGAGTTCGTTGTAAGTAGATTTCGGTGGTTTTTTAGAATTACCTTTAGAGATGAAGAGATCTAATGTCATATTTATATTTTTACTTAGTTCCCAGACCATTTTCTACGATGTTAATTCTGTCTTATGCTAATATTCGGAAAATAAAACTATATCAATGAGTGAGTGCGCATGTTGCCATTTTCAACCGCATTAGCCAGGCAGTATTGCAACAGATGAGCGTAGAGAAATGAAGAAACTTTCGCTCACAATGGACTCTTTCGGAAGTGATATGGAAGTAGTTATACTAGGAGAAGTTAAAGAGTTCTTGATAAGTTATGTAGCTAGGAAATAATTGCCTCACAAGTAATGACAAGAAATTGAATTCTTGGGGTTCCGAGGGAGGACATGAAATGCGGTCTTGCAGCTAGTTACCAGAAATGTGGCTTTGCAAGTAATTCCTGAAACACTGATCTAGAGCACTAGTTCTTAACTATTTTAGTGTTGTGGACTCCTTTCATAATCTAGTGAAAGCTATGGACCCCTCTTCCTGATTATTGATACTCCTATAACGAATCATTTAAAACAAAAAAGTTGGAAATGTAATATAGCAACAAAGAATTTAAAAATCTGATTATATTAAATTATTTTCGTACTTTAGAATGGAAAGGATATGCATAAAATAAAATGCAAAGGTTTACAAATTATATCAATATATCCCCAAAAAATTGTGAGTTAATAACGTATGAATACGTATGTAACGTATGTATTAATGATGTATTTTTTACCGAATGACTACTACACAGTTGTACATTAGATAGAATTAAAATTCAATTCTTTTTTAATTTTTAAATTTTAACCATGCATCAGTTTCAGTTTAAACTAAGAAAAAAATTCACATACGCAAGTTACTAGACTAGAATCTCCCTCCAAGTTGGTGGACCTCCTAAAATTTATTCATGGATCCGAAATTAAGAAACCATGGTATCGAGAAACATTGTGAAGTATAGATTTGTCGACAAATGATTTCAAATTATACAAAATTCGATTCTATATTTATTGTCATAGCATTCTATTTAACCAACAATTTTTAATTTATAACGAATTATAAAATAGTATTAGAATGTATTTAAGGTAAAAGAAAAACACTTATTCATTCTATTGATTTTTCTTTTAAATTTGTAAGTTTCGAGGCAAAGAATATAGGGAACTCACTTAACGTTGTACAATGACATAGATCTGAATGGATTGTGTCACTTTGCAAATCCGTATACAGTAAAGCCTCAATTTTCTCAAGTGAAGAGCGATATGAAATCAATAGTTTTTTATAATTAAATGGTTTTGTACAATGTTTCCGTTACATTCAGTCATATACATAATTCAATTCATCCGTAAAACGTATTCTAATATTTCTAAATTTTTAAACAGTCAGTTCCCTTTCGCCCTTCAAATAAGAAATATTTTTTCAACAAACCCTCACACCACAGTTAGAATAATATTTCACTTTCGTAGTAATTTTAAAAAACTGCTGTTCTTTGAAATGAAAAATTAAATTTTGCCCAATCGTCGAAGATTTTACGCGAATATTTGAGGCAAACATGTAATTTTTTATATTATATATAAATTGAAATAAATTAAAAATCAGAAATAAATCATAGCTTTTATTTTTGCGCGGAATTAATGATCAAAGAAATTCCCTTAGCTTTAAAAAGGATTTCAATTCAAAGTTTAATGGAGGGTTTTCCCCAAGTCGTTTTTACTTCGTTTTTCTTTACGATGAATTCTGCTAAAAAATAACTCACGTTAATATTAATGAAACAGAATCGTTTTGCTAATTGTCACGCGAACGATAAAAAGATAAACGTTTTATGTAACATGTAAAAATTTCTGCAGCATAATGGAAAGTTGTACAATTACCTACAAAATTTATTGTGCTGTCTCACTTAATATTCATCTGTTTACTTTAGCCATTATCTAAACCTTACCATGAAGGTAATATAAAGTAAGGTTTCTAAGCTTCAGGCACTTAGCCATAATCTTAGGAATTGGTTTGCAAGACATGATCCGAATAGTACGTAAATTTAGGCTATTTGTCGATGACATTTAAGACGTTGAGTTAATGTGTGGTTTGCCTTCATCAACAAACTAGATTGTGTGCTAGTAATATTAAGCATTCAGCTTTAAGTAGACTACTACATTGCAGAAGAAATTAACATAATTTAGGTTAACATAATCTAATGTAATTGCTTTGCTCTCCCATACGTTTCAGGAATTGGGATTTTATTAGAATATAAACTGTACATTGCAGTCGAACTTAGATATAAGTAATGTGTCGCACGCAAAATTAGTGCTGCATGTTTTGTGACACTGTAGGAGGATTTACAAGGAAAAAATTAATTTTATTACCCTTGTATTTTCATTTCGCTTCCATGTTCATCAATAAAGTTTTGATCTTCGATTTGATTGCATACAATTTCAAGTCCTTGAAAATGTATAATCATCTCTTATTGTGAATAACTGATTACTTTACATATTTCAAAATATAGTTTTTACACCGTTCTCTTAGCGACATGTACAGACTAATGAAACACACATAGAGTGTAGAAAATAACAGGAGTTTACAGAAAATCCAAACTCGCAGTTGAAACCAAAGTGACACTGCATATTTTTAGCCAATGTAGTTAATACACAGTTGAATTTTATTTTCAGTTGTAGCTATGGGACATCCTCTCAAGTGTTAGAAAGAAATGACTGTGCCTGAGAGTTGGGGTAAAAAGAATCTGCTGTTCCCATTAGCGTATACATACATGTACCCATTCAAACACATACTGATTAAAAAACCCATAGACATTCAAGGAAAAACATAGAAAATGTAGCGACTCTAAAATTCAATAAAATGTTTTCAAATGAAAACAGTTTTATAAAGTACAGGAATACAGACTGAAGTAGAAATATATATATACAAAGATCTCTTTCGATTGCAGCCGATGGTGACTTAAGTTTCAGTGACTATTAACTGTGTCTGGGAGTGCGTGTAAATAGAATCAGCATTACAAAAATCCTAGAGAGATACTGAGGAAGCTATCTTTTCAGGAAACGTTTAAAGCGAAAATTGTTGAAAGCTTATATCAAGCTTTCGTGAATACAGAAAAAAATAATTTCATATCCAAATAAATAGCAGAGATTTAGGAAATTGATAATACCGCTTTTTAAACGACTAGCATTATGTTTTAATCAAAACACTGACTCTGAAAGAAAGAATTTTCAACATAAGCATATCCAAAGAATTAGAAAAGCTTTGCAATATTTGAAGGTAAAACTATCAAGCCTTCTGAACAAAGATGTTCATTTTTTCATGTTCATGTCCTTGACTAGCTACCTGTATTTTTAGAGAAGAATAGATTTTGCGTGGGTGTGAGGCAGAGCGGCTGTAATACAGTTACAAAATTAACTACTGGTACAAGAATGTTTAAAATATTCATTTTTATTTTTAAAAAATCATAAAAATATATAGCGTATTTTTTTATGAGTCCAACTCTGATATTTTATGTACCGATACTGAATTTTAGTTTTTATGTATGAACTTGGTTACCATCGATGAAGCAAGGAAATCGTTAAATTATCTCCTAAACGAAATGTCTAAACAATCTGAAAATATTTCGGTAGCTGATTTGAAAGAAAACTTCGCGCGTAATATGTTAAAAATAATTTGCGAGAGAAGCGTAACTTAAATAAATTCCGAAAGATGTATGATCAGAAGCCAACTCCACTCGCGTCGAAATTTGCATAATGACGAAGAAGCAGCTTAAAGGAACAATGTAAATGCGTCGAAGAGATTTATGAAGCGTCGTCACTAGCGAAGGAATTTTAACAGTAATCGATCGCTAGCTGAAAGTGAGCGCTTAATGCGAAACGACTTGATCGTACCGATTGCTTTAAAAATGGAAAGTGGATCGAACTGAAATTCGCAACGTACGATTGCTCTCACCTGCAAATGTAAAATGCAACTAGACAAGCATATTCCTACTTAAATTTCCATTTGGATGCATGAAATTATACTTCTCTCTTAATCGGTGAAAGATTGCATTTGGAAAATATTGAAAACTAAAGTATGAAGAAATTTGTATCCATAAACACACTTAAATCTGCACTTTCCGTAATGTAGCTGAATTAATGAAACATTATAAGGTCTGTGATAGCTGGAAGAAATATAAAACGAACTAAATCCATAGGGTGATGCAGTCAGCTGTGGAATTCGATTCATCAGATAAATTTCCTGAAATATTTATTATGCATTGGTGTCATTAAAATCGAAAGTCTACTGTAACACGTTTCCTTCTTTTCTCTTCCATATAACTTGATAAACACAGTTTCCAGTTGTTTTTGTCACATCTACAAAACTGCGCAAATTCCAAGTTTCAAATATGCTTCGCTGTCTCCTTGTATGAAGTATTAAAAGCATTTTATTGTTGACTAGGATAATTACTGAATTAAGAAGTTTGTTGGCTGTAAATCAAACAGGATAACAGATGAAGTTAAATCTAAAACATGTTCTGTATTCGTTACTAAAAGTAGGAGAACGTAAATACTATTAAAATTTTCTAAAAATAACTAAATATACGTATTAGAAGAAAATAATTGAAAAAGATATCACGCATACTTTTTTTAAGGGAAAGATATATTTTGTTTTTAATGGGATAAGTCAATACATCGTAAGCAGATAAATTTCCTTTTAGATTAATAGTTATCTACAGAATATAATAGTTTCATAAATGAGCAAGAACTTTATCTCTTAATCTAACAGAAATTCAGGAAATCCAGACAACAATAAAGTAGTATTCTTGATATTTTATTAATTAGATTAAGGCCTGTTTTTCAAAAACGTACGAATATACTGGATCCTCTAGGTAAAAAGTCTAGGGCCCACAGTCGTGGGATTAACAGAGATAATGGAGGTTCTATATATCCCCGGTTGAAATCCCCGAAATGGGATAAATAAGCCCTCCATACTCAGAATAATGCATGACTTTAAATTTTATTAAAAAATGAAGTAAGACATACGTATCGTTTTGCGTAAATAAATTCGGCCATATGTGCACATCTCGCGACTACAATTAGTTCATTAAAAAAATAGGCTGTATTTCACAATAACAATAGGTGTTTTAACACGAAAGTAGTAAAATATAAATTTATAGAAATAAATACATTTTTAATTATCTAGAGAAAACTTAATATCTAAATTACAGAAGAGTCTCGAAGCTTTTAGCTCACAAACAAAATAATAATAATAATAAAAACTGATAAATTCAAATAAATTAGAAAATGACGATTTTTCTCGATTCGCAAAATAAGTGTATAAATTGTGAAGATTTTTCTAATGTACCAAAACTGAAGGCAGGAAAGAAAGTATTAAATAATATCTAAAGAAAAGTGCTTTCTGTTTTGGTTCCTCTTTCCAGCTAATGGCATACCTTTCAAGAATGATTCCCGACCTCCTAGATCTCAACACCCATTCATTAAAGGCACTGATGGACCACTCCCCCTATCTGGCTTCATTAATAACTTGCCAGCAACACTATTGGTATATTCCCTCTGCACGGAGTAAATCACTGGAAACAATGATGTGTACGGTATTCCAAAAAATGTCCCCCAGTCAGCAGCTTGGAAGATACTATTTTGTGCGAAGCGTGAAAGTCGCTTGAGAAAGTGATTCACCGGTATTGCCATTGTTACAGAACGTGGAGCAAAAAAAGGTTATTTAGCTGAGATACTTTGAAAATAAATTGTCATTAGAAAACTGTTCATGAACAACCTATCGTACATTTGACATTAAATGAAAGAAAAATCTAAGAGTAACTCAAAAAACAGTTTAGCAAATCTATAATCCTCTTGTAAACTATATAATTGTTGACAGCTTTATATACCATTCTTTATTAGACATATACAATTGTTCCTTAATTAAGCTTGCTCTTATACTTTAATGATCAAAGGAAGAATATAGTATAGACAGGTAAATAAACTTAAAATATGTTATATTAAAATATGCCTACCTACCTAACTTATATGAAGTTTCTAAAGGCTAATCGTGAAATTTGTTTTCATTAAAAAAATGGGAAAAATATAAAATTTTACTTGAGTATGCAGATTTCATTTAATTAATTAGTACCTTAGTCTACTTTTATGAGTAATCATATGCATACATTTATTTAACAAAACATGTTTATATTGCTTATTATTGCTTCACGCAGGAATTATAAAATACTTATGCTTGAATTACATTATATATGCTACTGTACAGGAACGGTTTATCGACGTTACTTTGTGTAGCATAAAATTATGCTCATGGGCATAAACATTATGTCATATATTACCAATTTATTGTTTTAAACTCCTTTTTTGAAATGTCCTTTAAACTCGCATCTATTAGAGAAACATCCTTTCCTCCTCTTCCCACGACTGATTTGTCAATGTATTTAAAGTAATTACCTTTTCTTGCTCGCGAAATTCTTACGCATGGTAGCTTATTCGAAAAATAACTGGTATCTGCTAAGACATCCTTTATTAGTCTATATCTTTACGTAAAATTCTATTCTTAGAAATGCTTATATTGCGGAAAAATATACGACATCGAGAAAATGATATTCAGCTCCAATTTACCCACACAAATATCTGGTAAAGCCACAGAATTTTACGGGGTCTTTTATAAAAAACGTGAAAGGCGATAACCACACGATGAACCTTAGCTACTGCTTGACTTTCAAACACAACAGAAATGAAGAAATAGAGAGAGCTGTTACATTTATCATTTCTTTCAAACATGAAGTTGAGAATCAGGTTAGAAGTCAACTTTTTTTGCGTTAATGGAGTATATAGGTTTATTGGCTAGCTTATTATGATGGGGATGAATTACTTTGGTTTGGCTTTTATCAACAGAAAAGCAAAATATTTGCATAAACGATTAGAAATTTATGTCAAAGTACAATTTTTTTAGTAATATAGGTTTACAATAACTGAAAACAAGACTCAACGCAAAACAATTATTAACTAATATATCTAATGGAATTGTACTCCAGAGATTCAGCTATCATTCGTAAAAGAAGTTAGAATAATTTAATATTTTTATCCGTAAAATAATATAACACTATAATAGAAAGAAATGTCTCATTTTGAATCCTTAAACCATGACTACAAAGGTAACAATGCTGAAAACTAAAACTAAATAATCAGGACTAACTTGCATTATTTCTAGAGGTTTAGCTGAAAAGTTGTTTCAAAGAACTACCGACAGAAAAATGTATAAATTTTTCGAAAGTTCCTTTCTAACTTCTAAATAGATCATAACTTCAGCACTGAATTTCGGTTAATTACCTAGATGCAAGGCTTTGCGTGTTGTATTTGGTGCTTTATTACACATTATTAATAAGAGAAAAATAAGGTTTAATTTTCTGCTTCAAGAAATTCGAAGTATGAAATGATAAGTTTTAAAGCTTTATGGGAAATTCTTTAAAATTTTGACAAAGTTTGGGATATTGCTTACACGATCATAGTTTATAATCTAAAACTCTGCAGACTGGTTTGATTAAATGATTAATAAATTTGCTTCGAAACTAAACCAAAAATAATAAACTTTCGCAAGATTCTTAATATTATATTTTTAAAATTCATATATAATTTGTAATCTGGTGTAGTGAATAAAAGTATTTAATCTAATAGGGCAAATATCTATGCACGTAGGATTTTCTGACGCTAAGTAATTAGTCTTCACAAGTGTCTACACTGGAACACTACTCAGATGGGAATTTATTTGAACTCATTTATATGCATACATTTGTATTGATATACACAACTAATTTTCAGTACATTATCAGAAAATGGAACAAACATACAACTGTAAACTATACAGCGTTGAAATTAGTTACGTTTACAGGCACTGTTTGACCGAGATAAAATAATTGGCTTTTCAAACTGATATCACATTCTCATTATTTTGAATGATTCGTCTATGGTAACTAAATACAGCACAGCAGAATGGTATTATTCAAATAGTAAATCGGTAAAACTGATATCTCAATCACAAGCTTTTTTCGTTAGTTGTGTTTTTGATATCGAAAATTCAACTTGCAGTTAAAGCACAAAGACTTGTGCATCTCCTCATTTTCTGTTGATCAAGGTCAGGACAAGTGGGATTCATTCAATCGTTACACGCCATCATGCTAATTGCAAGAAATTCCATCAGAATGTGAACCTCACTAGAAATGGGCAGTAATGATCCAAGATGCAATATCTTCATTGATGACAAACTAGTTTTTTCATGTTAATTTCATGGCACTAAGAACGACGATAGTGTTTTCGTTGCGATAGTCAAATTTTGACGGACAATGCCAGATCTTTTAAGCAAGTAGAAGCTGAACTCAATAAATTGTGGACTGTCATTAGCCATCCGACAGTAAAAGACTTTTATGCCTCCCACAAAATTCAGTGGTGCTATATCACTGAGAAAGCTGCGTGGTGGGGTGGCTTTTATGAAAGACTAATTAGATCTGTAAAACTTGCTTTACGAAAAACGTTAGGAAAAACTACTTTATATCGATATTAGTTAGAAACTCTAATAAAGGAAATTGAAGATGTGCTTAGCTCTGGTCCATTAACTTATGTTTTTTCGGACTTACAGGAACCTGTGCCTCTGACTCCAGCACATATGCTATTAGGGCGCAGAGTGAATAGTTTACCACCTGACAGGCTAAATTTTGATTCAAATTTAATTAACAGGAAAATGCTAATTAAAAGATTTAATTATCGTGAAAGATTGATTAATATGTTTTGGAATAAGTGGAAAAAAAGGTTGTAGAGGTCCTGGCAGAGATGGAAAAATAAGGTTTTGCGAAATTAAAATAGATACATCTGTCATTAAAAGACCTGTGCAACTTTTATATAATCTTGAAATTGATGAATAAATTCACTTGTTTACTGTATGTTTATTAACCAGATTTATAGTTACAGGATTCTAGATTGTGATGAAACTGCTATTATGTGTATACTGCTATTATATGTTTCAGTTTCTTTGCCATTTCATTTCTTATTGCAGATATATATGTAAATTGTTAATAAGTATAGTTTCTTGTATGTGTATTTGATAATTTGAATATTGTAATAATTTCTTTAGACTTAACATTATATTAGTGTAAATTTATGAATGAACCCCTTGGTTATTCGGGGGGCAGTGTGGTGAAACTCAAATCTCAGTCCAGAGGGCGCTGCATGCACTCTGGCAAGCGATTGATGTTTTTATCGAAGTAATTAGAACTTGTTGTGAGAACAGGTGAAAAACTACGATGTTCTATTCTATGTTTCTTGTGGTTGTGAATGTACATAAATAAAACTTGGATAAAAAACATAAGTTTCGACTTTATTAAAGAACCGTCTGACAGGTAAGAAACCTTTAGTTATTCATTAAGAACAGAAAATCAGAATGCGAAATAGAAGTTGTATCACAGCTTTTTAAATCAGTCAGCTAAATTATTCAGATTGGAATGAGCGATTAGTACAGATAGTTAAGTCATTTGATGTCAGTCATATAAGAGAATCCCTTGAAAAATGCATCGCAATTTTTTCTAGTAAATATGCAGGTTGGTAAACTGAATTGCTTAAATAACCTAAAAAATAAACGGGTTATTAATTTTTTTCAGTAAAAATGGTTCGTATATATTACAAGTCCTCCCGACACTTCCGTAACTCCTTGACTTCTAAAGTTTCTCTCTCTTTTTTTAAACCAGTGCCTTCAAAGTTTGAAGTGTTAGTATTCTGTTGGGGGAATTCGAATCTGACAGATCTTAATTTTCGCTTAATCATGTCCAAACTTCAATCCCATTTAATATTACCGTTAGTTTTATTAGCATGATATATACTATGATCCCGTTCTTATACTAGCACCTAAAATATGGGAATAACATTATATTTGCTTAAACAAACGAAAAAATATGAAACTGATATTTATAATAATCAAAAGCTGTGTTTTCTTATGCAAATGATAAAAATTAAAGCATCGCATCATTGCGTCAGTAAAATTTCGCTGATTCAAAAGATAGGGTGGATTCTATAATACCTTATTTCACGCTTTAACATGGTGATGGATTTGAGAGCAAATCAACTTTAAAAGGCTTTTCCTCTTTATAGAGAAAAAAAAGTAGATGAACAAAAAAATCGGTAGATTTTAAGTCCTTATACTGAATCGGAGTACCTATTTGTGTAATTTTATTGGAAGTTCTAGTCTTACAGTCTAACACTAGACATACAGAAGGCTTAATACAGACTGTCCGGGCTAAAGGTATCCAAAAGTTATTGCTTGTTTTTACAGAACTACCCATTAGAATAAAAAAATATTTAAATAGAAAGAACATCTCACCGAGTTTTAATATCAATAAATTTTGATGTGTGCACCTTTTGTGGCACGACAAACGTCTAAACGGTAATCCAGTTCTTTCCAAGTGTTTCGTAACATATCAGGAGTTATTAAACGAATTGCTTGAATGATACGCTTCTTCAACCCAATCACAGTTTAAATTTTTTTATTTATATACAATGGATTTAATGAATACTCAAGCAAAAACGTCTAATGGAGTCAAATCCGGAGACCTTGGTGGCCAGACAATTGGGCCCCCCTCTTCCAAAATACGATCAACAGTGTCATATGTCACAAAAACTTTAGGATGTTTGCCAGTTTAAGATAACAAAGTTCCCGTCTCCCTTAAAGTTCTATTCCATTGATGGATGGATTTTGATGTTGGAGGATCGACATTCCATTCTGTTCGCACAAGGCGCTGAACACGCGTCAAATGATTAAAATTCCGTTACATGCTCTCCTGAACAGTCTGCACCCAAAAAATCTCGGAGGGGTTTATAATCTATAGAGGTGCAGTCTACTATATTTGAATGGGTAGTTCCATAACAATAAGCCATAACATTTGGATACTTTTAGCCCGGAAACCCTGTATGTATTACTCTGAATTTCTTCTAAACTAAAACTGAAAATAGATTTATTTCAACTAACGTCAAAACTAGAGTAGAGGAGAAGGTGGGATTATGGACCCTGCATTTATTATGGACCACCTTAATGTCTGCCCTATGCGCAGGTTCAGCCACTAATTATAGTTGTGATCTTGAGCCCCTAGGTGGCTGCAAAGGATAGTCAAGGTCATTGACCCCAGTTCACTCGCGAATGATGTCCTGTGACCAATTGTTTGTTTTTCGAATTTTCAAACTTTTTCTGAGGAAAGTAAAAGTGAATATTTTACATATCTACTACTATGTTTTGTGAAAACCGATTCCTGTGCCTTATTCCACACGACATGAAGTTCCTTTTGAGCTAGTTCGAAACTAATTTTGATGTAACTCATAATGCGAAAAACGAGTTTGTTTCCAAGATGGTGTTGTTTGAAATATGGACCCCATGGGTGCTGGTATTATGGACCCGGTTCCATATTACCAACAACCGAATTCGATAATGTAATAATAATGTTTCCGCGAGAAAATGAGATTCCACAGAGGATTTCATTGAGATACATTTTATTTTCATGTTTTGCAATCCTTTTCGGTTATTCTGGAAGCTAAGAATGCAAGCTGAGAAGAAATCTCCCACTAGCAAGGACGCTGTAGTGCGCAGAAGAAGTTGGGATAGGGTGAAGATGGTTGAGGCTATCCAGAAGCTAAGATTAGGAGAAATGGGACTAAAGGAGGTTGCCAGAGTGTTTGGTGTATCAAGAATAACTTTGAGATTATTGGCTTCACAAGTAGATAAGCCAGCAGCAGGTTTGGTTATACAAAAACTAGGGTTTGGTTTTGGTTTGGAGCGCTATGGTCAACTTTTGTTATACAAGGGCTAATTAGACCGGAACCTACACTTTAAAGCAGATTCCGAACGGCTACAAACATCTATGCCATCAATGGGACTCGAGCCTACAGGATCTGAACCAAATGCCAGTGTCCCAGCCATTCGACCATCACTTGACACAAAAACTAGGGGGGGGGGAGCCTTTTTTACCAGATTACACTGAAAAAGAGTTAGTGGCCTATTTGCTAGAGATGGAGTCAGTATTTCACGGTCTCACTCGACAAGATGTGAGGAAATTGGCGTTCCAGTTAGCTGGACGCAATAATATCTCCCACACTTTCATAAACGAAGCAGCAGGGAGAGACTGGCTAAACCGATTTCTCACTCGTCAGACAAATTTCGATCAGAAAACCTACAGGGACGTCATATGCACAAGCAGAAGGATTCACACTTGAACAGGTGGCTGGATTATTTTTATTTGCTGGAAGGCTTGTGTTCTGGGAATCATTTCCACAATCTTCAATGTAGATGAGACTGGTTTAAGTGTGGTTAAGTGCAGTCAAAAGTTTCCCAAGTCATCAGGTTGAAGAGAAAACGTCAGAAGGGAGCTCTGACTAAAGCTGAACGTGGTTCTCTGGTAACTGTGGTTTGCTGCATGAGTGCTGGGGGAACATATTTTCCACCAATGATGATATTTCCTCGTAAAATCTTAACGGATCAGCTTATGAATGGAGCTCCATCCGGAGCAATTGGAAGAGCTCATCCCTCTGGGTGGATACAAGCCCATATGTTTACAGAGATGACCCAAACCAGCAAGAAGCATCGTGCATCTTCTGTGAAGGTGCATTGAAGGATGACACATGAAAAGAACTTTGGATTCGTTTTGGGATGAGTCTACACAGGACTCATTCTGTGTGTACCGGAGCCGAAGCTGAGTTTTATATTTGCGACTTTTGTCGCCAAAATTGAAGTTTTTTTTTTATATAGATAATATTTGATGATCCAGGTGTTTAATAAAATAATATCTTTCTTTCCCTTTTTTTTGAAAACTTTTCTCTTTTTTGTTTCCAGTTGTTTAATAAATAGATAAATGATTTTTTTGGCAAAAAAGGTGGGGGTCCATATTACCCTCCACTTTGGGTCACCTGCAAGTTTTGACTTTTTTCACTTATATGATTGTATACATCTTAAAATTTGATTTAACGGCAAATCCACTGAAGGATGTTTAGATGATGAGTTATGGAAGAGGTTAGAGCCCCAAAATATGAAAATCAGTAGGTATGACCACAGTGAGCCTAAAACAAAAGGGGGGGGTCCATAATCCCACCTTCTCCTCTACCTTATATTTTCATGTGTTTATTTTTGGCTAATAATTGAAATTTCTTTGAGTATGTATAACATCCTAGTTATGTCGCAATTTTGATGCTATCAGAAATAAATAAAAAGGTACTGTAGTACTAACTGGTATCTTATTCGTATATACCACTATTTTCTACCACAATATTTCGAGGACTTCTAATTCACAATATTTGAATGCAAAATTTGATTCCTGATTAGAATTACAAGTTTGCTGTAATTAATATTATGTGGACAAATTATGCTTTCCAATTTACAACACTTGTTTCGGATCTGTCTAATTAAAATAAGTCAGTAGAAAAGAAGACTTGGAAAAGAAATGTAAAATTATTTTAATATTTATCCGAGTTTCTTCTAAGAAGTAACGATCAAATGAGCTTACGAAATTGGATTCTTGGAATTATGACTGTTCGGATATTATAATTGGCTATTATTCGAAAATCGGGTAATTGGGTGGAAGATTTCATTACACATACTTGCTATATCGTCACAAAACGTTGTTGTCATGTTATGAAGTTCAGGCCGGGAGGTGCACTTCGCCAAAGTGTAATATTGTAAACGGGTTACAATCCAAAATCCAGTTACTTCCTCACAAGCTATAATAGCAACTTCCTTGGTAGAAAATATAACAGGTTAGCTGATGGGCTTTGAAATACATTTCAATTGCTGTTTAATTATATCAAACAAATTTTGCAATTAAATGGCATATTAAAGTTCCATTATGTTTTCGTCCTGACTTATATTTATTGAACAAAGACAATATCTTATTAAGTGCTCCATACGATTCCTGAATTGTGTTATTTTGTTAACTTAACACTATTGAATAAGCTAATTACTATAGAAGTTATTTAAGATTATTACGTATTTCACCAAAATGAGATGTCATATTAAAACGAATATTAATGCTGCTTACACATTTTTTCCATCGACAATTTTTTCGATTTAATACAAAACTCATTGGTGATTAAACAACGAAATTTTCCATTTTTATGAATTTTTTTTATGTAAACATAATACTTTAATAAATAAATGAATAGCATCATCGTGAGGTATTGTGATATTTTTTGCTTCATGACCATTCAAATTCGGTTGTTAAAAACCTTCTTTGGTGGTTTTCTACAAGCCGGTCACAGCTTTCCTTCTGTGCACGTCAAAAATAGAATATTATGGTATATTAATAAGGGAAAGTGACGCAAGCAGTAGACACGGCAGCTTAATATAAGGATTATGAATTGAGGCAATCAGATTTTCTCCCGTAGAAATTAACAGTTTACTAATTTCATCTTAAACTTTATAAAAGTGAAGAATTATCCAAGAAAAGTAGACTGTGGAGAGATATCGAGATTAAATAAAAGCAGAGATGTTCCACGTAAAATGTCATTAAATTTGAGGGAGACTTATTAGCTTCAAGCTATGATTCACTCAGTTGTGTGATCTATTATAACAGATCACACAATTAATAGATCACACAAATGGATACTTAATAATTATTAAGTATCCAGTATTGCTAAGAGCGTTAGTAGAAATCTTAGGCTGATATTTGTAAAACTTTCATTAGTTGATCACTTAAGTAGTTAATAAATCCATTATTAATTTGAGTTGATATTTTGAATCTTACTTCAGTAATCTTGAAAGCCACCCCGCAATTAGATGAGTTAAATAAACATTCTTGAATCACTGAACACAGGAAATTAAGGAAATTGCTGTCTTGGGTCTCAATATTAAATTTTCTTTCCCAAAATAAGTTTAAATTCAAACACACACACGCACACACACCATATTATTTCTAATTCATATATATATATATATATATATATATATATATATATATTAGGGCGGAGCGTAAAAAAAAAGTTTTCGATTTCGTTTTTGCCCTAGTGTGGATAAGTTGTGTACTGGTGGGTAGGTCACGTATGCAAAGTTTTGGGAAAAACAAAAAATGTCTTCCGTCTCCATTTCGACCGTGATTTTTAGCAGATTTTTACCATACAGTTAAAAATGTGTATTTCCATTGTTTTGTATGCAACTCGTCATTTTGTTCTTAAATAAAATACAGAGGTATGTCGAAACTTAATACAGAAAGGCAGCAGTGGACACACTGCGTGCAGAAAGGTAAAGAAATATTTTGGCATGTAAACATTGTCAACAACAACTTTAGAAACGATTCTTAAAACCTTCGTGAAACACTCACGGAAATTGTTCGACATTTTTTCATGTAAGTTTGTTTCTTTTAACAAATGTTCTTTCCCAAAGCATAAAAAGATCCCTAAAATGGAAAGAACTTTTCTTATAGACCAACGGGCAAATGTCCAACTTAGGCAAATGTCCATAGGCGCAGTTGACTTAAAAGAAACTGAAAGCTGAGGAAACGAGCGGATAGGAAACAGAAAGACACAGAAGCAGCAAGTCTTAAAATAAAAGTTTCGCCATCTGATACGTCATCTAGGCTCACATATCCTGATTCAGATTCTAACGTGAATCCACATAACTTCGATAGTGACATAGATCACTTGAAGCCTTCCCCATCCACATCCAGGATGACTCAATCTGAAGGTAAAAAGACGTTAAGATCAAGCCGATACCCAGCAGTTGCTACAGCTTGTGACAGAACCGGAGTTTCAGATCGGGCTGGAGCCATCATTGCAAGCACTGTTTTAGAAGATTTGGGGATGATTACCAAAAAAGACACTTTAAATGCAATTTATAGACATAAAATAAGAAGAGAGAGGAAAAAAATTCGAAAAGAATATCAGCAAGAAAATGAAAGGCAGCTGGAACCACTGAAGGGACTTTATTTTGGCGGAAGGAAGAACAAAACTCTAATGCAAGAGAGCGTAGGGGGAAAGATGTACCAAAAAAAAAACTCCTGGAAGAACACGTTACAATGATTAAGGAACCTGGAAGCAAGTACCTTGGAGACATAGCACTGACTTCATAATCAGCTTTGAGTATTTCTCAAATGATGCTGCAATTCATGGAAAATAAGAATATTGACATTCATCAACTAGTAGCAATAGGGTGCGATGGAACAAACGTTAATACTGGCTATAAAATCGACGTGATTCGCCTTTCTGGGGAAGCCATTGGGAAATCCTTCACTGGTTTATCTGCCAGTTACACGCAAATGAGTTGCCACTCCGACATTTAGTGCAGCATTTGGATGGTGGAACGAGTGACCCTAATGCATTTTCTGGTCCTATTGGGAAAGCACTGGCAAATTGTAAAAACCTCTCAGTTGTGAAATTTGTGGACATTTCGATGGAATTTCCGAAAATCGACATAAATGATCTTAGCACACACAAGCGATAGCTTTGGGATATTTGTCAAGCTGTCACAAATAGAAACTGCTGATCAAGTTTGTCACAAAAGCACCCTGGGAAAATGACTCATGCACGTTGGCTAACAACTACAAATCGAATAAAGTGTTTATACATTAGCTCGTCAGAGCCTTCAAACCAACTTCAAACTCTGGCAGAGTTCATCATGAAAGTGTGCCCACCTATGTGGTTTACAGTCAAATTAAATCCATATTGAACGTATGGTCCACGAAATTTGTGGCAGACAATAAACGTCTCACGCTATCTTAAAAACGATTTAAAGACTGTGGTCGATCCCATTATCCAGAGAAATGGCTATTTCGGCCATCCGGAAGCAATAATCTTGTCAATGATCACAGACGACAGAAAGTCCATTGCAGAACTTGGACTACGTAGGATTTTACGGGCAAGAAAGGAAAAAAAGGGAAAGAATCAGACACTACAACACTCCGTCACTCAACTTCGAGGCAGTTTCATATATAGACCTCATTGATTGGCAGAAATGTAATTTGACGGAACTCCCAATTGACAGAAGATGATTTCAAAAATTTGATTTCCAGTGGAGAGTCTGTAGCTCAACACCTGGGAAGCCTAAAATTTCCTTGCCACACCCAAAGTGTTGAACGTATCGTGAAACTAGTAACAGAGGTTTCTGCGGCTGTGTGTGGAGAAAATAAGCGTGACGGTTTAGTTAGAACCCGAACAGAGTCGAAAAAAGCTATGCCACCATTTGAAACCAAATGCTAGTACCGAGTAAAACCGAAATAACTGCAAGGGCAAAGGTATGGTTGGGTGGATAGGTGGGCACGGGTGGAACTTGCAATGCAGCCACCTCCCCATTGTGAATTCTGGGATTTTTTCTGAATTTTATTTCAGAAAAAGCGAAAAGCTGCATGCAAAACAATGGAAATACACATTTTTAACTGTATGGTAAAATTCTGCTAAAATTCACGGCCGAAATGGAGACGGAAGATATTTTTTGTTTTTTCCAAAACTTTGCATACGTGACCTACCCACCAGTACACAACTTTTCCGCACTAGGGCAAAAACAAAATCGAAAACTTTTTTTTTACGCTCCGCCCTAATATATATATATATATATATATATATATATATATATATATATATATATATATATATATATATATATATATATATATATATATATATATATATATATAATTTAATCTCGCAGCCCTCTTAATTATTTTCTGTCAGTATTTCCCGTGAAGAGATTCACAAAATATTTGAAGATTATATACAACCTTATAATGCAACAAATTACCTAACTAAGCTATATTTGCAGATTTAACACGTTTAAAATGACAGTATATATAATTCAATTATAACATTGATTATCTAATCTTATGTACATGCCAAACTTTCGAAATATTATATAGCTTGTTTCTAAACTTTAATTGTAAGGAATTAAAAGTTTATCTTGAAATTATGCTTGTCATACTAACATTAAAGCAATATAACATTGTACAATAAATATGTTGTGTGTATCATAGTCAAACAAATTCCTAGGGAAAATATGCATTCCTCCCGGTAAAAATTTTAAGCCGATATGTTTTTTTATTCCCTTTTTATGGATATTTAGATTTTTTCAGTCTTGGGTTCCTTCATTAATTTTTTTTCTGCCCTGTTAATGCAAAAATTTTTTATATAAGTTTTTTCCTGTCTGTCTTACTTCATCTTGGTATTTTTAGAAGCGAAGCAGAAATTTTTTCTCCGCTCTTCATCTCTTTTTTTTTCCATCGCTGCAATTCGTTTATGCACTAAAGGTTTTGTCTTTATCATTCCTCCCAACCTTGGCTTTTTTTCAAGAAAATTCTTAGATAACATACCAGGTATTCTTATGTTAAAATATGTATTCAAAAATTTCAGTTCTGCTGTTTAATTACATTTTTAATCCAAAATTGTATAGCATGTGACCCTTTTTTTGATTGTTAAAATAAAGAATTAGTTGTCTGTTCAAATCATAGCTCGGTAAAAAATGTATTCTTTTATAATTTCAAAAGTGAGATTAAAGCCTGGAAAAAATATGCTTAGGCAAGTTTTTGATTGATGTTCTTTCCAAAAACAAAATACTGCAAAACTTGGCTTACGACACAAATTTCTCCAAAGAAACACATTTTTATTTACTTCGCTTTAAACAATCTACTCAACTCTAGAAATAAAATAATACAAATCAAATGTTCCTATGGTGATTACAACCCACGATACAATATATTTTTATTCTGTACTATCTGTACGTACCCTTCTATACTTTTGTCCTTTAAGCCTATCTCTGAATGGAATTTTTCTTTATTTTACATTTTACTAGGATATATCTAAAATTCTATAAGACGCATTTCTATGAAATTTTGTACAGTGTTCCCTTGTTAGATTTTCGATTTAACATAAATATGGAAATATTTACAAACAGGGCTTTTCAAGCGGTTTATTTTACGCAAATGGATTTTTCTTGATTTACTGTTTTCTTGATTTATTATTAAAAGAATATATCTAAAATTTCCTAAGAGGTATCTCCATGAAATTGGTTAGGTTGGTTGAGAGCGGTACGGTATTTGTTTTGGACAATCAACTATAAAACACCAACTACACATAATTATCGATTTTAGTTGATTGCATCATCAACTTACTTTTTGTCAACGAATATTTTTTCTTTAAGATAAGAAGAATCTCAAAGGGTCGTCACTTTCTAAAGTATAGCAATAAATCGGATGTGGTTCTGGTTACCCCAAGATGCATTTTTCAGAGTGGCCATGACTTTGAAAGCGTTCATAGTCAGCTTACTATAATAAAAAAAGGTAGCTGACCTCCTCCTTTAAGAGAGGATATATTTATTTCTAATGTGGAGGCACTCGTGGGGAGACATTCACATTTTTGCTATTCACAGCAGTCTGTTATCGTAGCACCATTTAGGTAAGCCAGAATTACTTCCTATGAGGGAACAACATGGTAACGACCAAGTCTTATTCTGGATTCGAACCCAAGCCCGGAAGAGCACGACGCTAACCACCAAACCATGTAGGCGACTGAAGACAGGATATTGGATTATAATAACAGATCTCTAAACACTCTTTTAATTAATATACAGGCATGACGCTGTCAGAGATATCACAAAGTTTCGGAAAAGATTTCGAAAAAGTACAGCTTGTAGAAATTTTTAACGCAATGCTGACGGATGCTTATTCTTCTTTCAAATTTGATTACCGGTTTGTCAAGATATCTTACTGCTCATAGAATAATTCATTCAATAGATTTCAATTACCGCTTAAAAATTTCACTGCTAGAGACAAACACTGAGTGAATTTGCAGAGCAATCTAAGTTGATTATTCACTGCACGAAAATCTCATATTCTCCAAAATATATTCAAAAATGAAACGTTTTAAGGACCCAGGTAGCGTTACGAAAGGTAAATTATACATTTTTTCCGACTTATTACTACCATATACGTGGTATGCCATATTTTTCAATGTTAAATACTTACTAGTGAATTAGTTTGAAAAAATTGCTTATCAGTTGTATATGAAATGATGCCATTGCGAAATAACCATACAAGTGGCTGATGTTGTGACACCATATATCTTTGATGGTTCAGTATGCACTAACTTTAATTCAATGGCAAAACTGGGCTTGGAGGACGGATACGGGAAAGATATTCCATGCTGCTTGAAGTCAATGCCACACTTCATAAATCGTAGTGGCTAAAGAGCGGTGGTGGCCCAGTCTCTCATCAACGCATGACCAGATGTTTTCGATGGGTGAGAGATCTGGAGAACGTGCTGTCCAGGGCAACAGTCGAACACCCTCTGTGTCGAGGTAGGTCAGGACACGACAGGCAACATGCGGTCTTGCGTTATCTTGTTGAAAGATGACGTCTCCGAGGCCTCAAAGATAGGCAGAGCCACCGGCCTTAAGATCTGAGAAATGCAACGCTGGCAGTTCAGATTACCGACGACGCGAACAAGAAATGTTCATGTCGTTTACCCAATGGCTGAACATACCATCACACCAGGTGCAGGGTCCGTATGACGATATCGAATGCAAGGAGGTCCCGTGCGTTCTCATCGATGCCTCCAAACATGGATACGTCCATCATGATGCTGCACGCAGAACTGGGACTCGTCTGAAAAGACGATGTGGTGCCACTCCTGTATCCAGTTTTGTCATTGGGCGCACCACTGTAGCCGCGCGTCTCTATACTGCACTGACAAGGGAAGTCGCAATAATGGTCGCCGTGGAGACAGTCCGTGTTGCTCTAGACGTCGTCGCACTGTCCGCGAAGATAATTTTCGTTCTGCAAACAAGCCCATTTCCTAACTCAAGGTCCGTAATGTGGCTCTACGATCCTGCAAGGCTGACCTGACAACATGTCAGGCACCTGACAACATGACCTGACCACATGTCTGTACTCTCGGGTGTTAGTGGCGGGAGGCCCGTGATATCCTGCATGCCGTTCAGTATGACCCTCCTGAACCCATCGATTCCATATTCGCATGATAGTCGTTGGATTCCGACCAATGTGAGTTGTAATATCGCAGAATGATAAACCGCACTCTTGACAGGCCACGATCTTGCTGCTATCAAACTCAGACACGTGATGGTAGCCGTTTCTCCTTTTTATACGAGTCATAAAACGATCTTCTCACAAACAACCAACATTCAAATGCGATTTCAGAATGAGTTTTCAGAGTTTGTGATGCCGTTCTCCCTCCTGCGTCGTTCGATTGCGCTTAAATGCTAATTATTTGCATTTCCCAGCATCTTCTTCCTTTCATGCGAATTCGACATTTTTATCATCCCTCCTTCACGGTGTTCCAATTTTAATGGCTAGCAGTGTATATAATTACGTTTCGGAAACTTGCCTAACTCAAACTTTTCGAAGTACATGTATTTAGGATAAATATAATAAAGTTTGAGTATCCGTTTTTTTCAAATTTATAGAGCAAAAAATTAGCCATATTATTAGCATTCAGACTGCTTTACAGATTTAACCTTTTTTTTACACAGATGTTCCGTAAATTATTTAAGAATGTTTTTTCAAAGACAATTGAATTAAAAATTGCTCAAACAAAATATTCAAATTCTCTTATCAGAGAAATTACGATGGTTATGTAGAATAACTTTGGTTGAAAGCAGCTTAAAACTTTTTACAGCATACACTATATTTATTTCGAGAGATCTTACCTTTTCAGTTCAACTCTGCAAATTTTGTGCTGTTTCCCTGCACTTACATTCACTTTGATTATGGAATCCATTTTTGTACTATAGAAATAATCTCTGTCGGAAACATGTGACACATCCGAGTGCTTCTTTTTACCGAGTGAAAGATAGAAATCTCGTTGAAAAAAGCTGGGTGTTCTAGCTTCTAAAAATCTCAGATTTTTCATGGATAGTATGATTATGTCTGCCGTGTGACAACATGCATCGATGGCTCACGCATGGAACGAATTCCTTTCAAGAGCTCAAATTTTCAAGGAAAGGAATCCAAAATCAATAAATTCACACGTGTATTATGTGGTATATACATATTATGAATTATTCTTCAGTATTATCTTAACATGTCGAAAAACTTCAAATATTTTCGTTATAAATTTAATTTTTCTCCTATGGTAAGATGACTATTTTTATTTGTAGAATATTAGACGTATTTCCCTTGTGAAATCTAAAGAGATTTCTTAGTTATAACTGCTACAATTTTAAAACGCGTTTTAACGTGTTATTTTTTGATAGTTAATTTATGTAAATGCAACTTTTAAAACAAAAGTAATACTCATAAGAACACAACGTACTTAAAGCAAGATAATTAACATTTGGATCACACAGAAGTACAGAAGACCGTCAACTTTTTCTTTAACTTTGAAAGAATTTCTTTAACTAAAGAATCTTTTCTTTAACTAAAGAATAACTTTTGAAAGAATTTCTTTAACTTTGAATATTTAGTTGTTATAGAGCGTTCTTCAATATTGGGAGATTCGATTGTAATAAGCTATGGTGGATAAAGTCATAAAATATGTTCAAAATTTGCCACTGCAAGCCATTCTGTCTATTGCGCAAGTCATGAATCCTACAAGCACTAGTGTTGTGCGATGTGCTTTGTCTGCAAAGCTAGTTCATCTACTTACAGAAAGCATGCAAGGCTAATATAAAGTGACCTTATCCAGCTATTTATATAACATTTGTAACACATTTTCTTTACTCTGACGCAGTCGACAGGATCAACTACAAGCACGGCTACCTGTTACGAACTCTTTCAACTGCACATGTCCTCGTATATCCATGAGATAAGTTTAGCTCACTTCTGCCATCAAAACAGCCTCTTGAGGAGCAACGACTTTGCATAATCTTTTAAAATTTGGTTGTTAGCTGGTTGTTGGTGACATTTCCACTCTAGATTCAAATACATCCACGAGTCTCCAAAACAACTCTGGAAAACGGGAAAATTGTATCGGAGTATAAATTTTCTGGTGGGTTTTCGTCAATAATTTTTTTAACATCGGAGAGTGACTTAAGAATTTTTCCCGAATAATAGTAACGGGTGGCTAGCCAGTGTTTTTTGCAGTAAGTCCCTTCCAGTTATTTTTCTTTTACAAAATTTTTTATTTCACACTGAGTTTTCATGGTTTCACATTGCCTAAAATATAGTGTCTATTAATTCCTGATCAGTAAAAGGAAATTTTTAAACAGTACATAGTTTCTTATACACCCCCTCTCTCTAACTAATTAACTCTTATACTCCATCGATGCATTTTTCTTAATCAATACATTGAAAAAGAGGAGATTTATCCATTCATGTTACATGAAATGCATTTATATCAAATTTTAAGGAGTTATTTTCTCTCCATTTCTCTATCACACTATCACTCCCTCACTTGTAGCATCAAAAAGCACATTTTTAAACAGTAGATAGAAAATAGTACTTGACTTTGTAATAAGCCATTGTTATCAAAAATAGATCTCCATTGTTAACCTTTTATTGAAAACAATATAATTTTTTTTTCTTGAATATTTTTGCGATCAATGTATTATATAAGATTTACCCAGTCATGCTCATGATAGCCATTAAAAACAAAGTTCTGAATGGTATTAGTCACTCACTTTATTCATACATCATTGTAAGTCGAAATGGAAAACTATATACCTCAAATCATTAAAAACAGGATCTTTATACTTTTGCTATTTTATAAATAATAATACAGTAATGTTTGTTATTAAATGATTGCAATCAATGCACTATTTAAAATTACCGATTCATAACAAATGAAATGCACTTAGGGATCTGAGATGGATCAGTGTTATTCTTCATAAATACATTACAAAGCGTGCAGCAATCGCTAATAAATCAGATCATAAACTTACTTAAAGTGGAATATGAGAGAAGTAGAGAAGACCATCAACTTTGTTTTAAGAATTTCTTTAATTTATTTGAATATTTAGTTGTTATAGACCTTTTTTCACATCTGTTTAATTTTTTTGTTGTCGTAAATAATTGAAAATTATGTTTGAATTTCTGAATGGATATTTTACGATGAGGGTATTTAAAAATAATATGCAATAAAAGGAGCTGTAGTGGGATGTCATATATTTATGTTATTGTGTGGCCAGAAAAGAACACGTTTTTCTGTAAATAACGTAGGAAGGAAATTTAATGGAGAACGAAGAAAAGTTTGTTACGAAAATTTTATTCGCAAAAGAATGTGAAAATAATTTAATAAAGAGCTATATTTATCTTTCATGCAGTGCATTCTATTTTAATTAACTTATTTTTCATATTCATTAACTTTAAGGGATTACCGAAAATTAGTTTTCATTTTAAAAAGAGGTATTTTTTTCTTTACCTGCATAATGTTATAAAAAAATAAATCAAATATGTTTCATATGTCTACGGTAGTAAGAAAAAAAATTACAGTTCAGCAGTTTTTAAAATAACATCTTGTTTTATGAAACTTTATATATAGAGAAATTTATTAGAGCCATTTTTATGTTCTCACTCAAATTATCCTTAATTAATAATGACATTACTTTATTAAAATCGTAAAGGCATCAGTCAAACTAAGTTGCCAGCAAAGCTTGGAAGCTTATCATTCTTTTTTGTTGAAGTTGTTGGGTTACTTAAGCTTTTCTACCATGTCTCCAGTTAGCAGCAATGACTTCAGAGATAACAAGTTGCACTCATTATGCTTTTTAAATATACTTCCAACATACACGTGGATCCCACACCTTATTTTCTCGTGTAAAAATGTAGTCAGAGATATAGTTATAACTGAGAGTACAATTTGAAACATTTAAAAAAAATCCTGCTTGTGTGGAAGCATCAGAAAAGTAAATCAGTTTCTTTTCAAGATAGCGGGGAAAATATGAATTAGGGCATTTTAGGATGTCATTTAAAATCATCTATTGAAATGTTCCAAGCATTTGAACATTTACTAATAACCAACATAACCTGTAATTTTGAAATATTTACGTTTCATTTCACATATTTTACTTTGTCAAAGTTCAACTGTCAAAAATAGTATGTATGTTGATCCATTAACGATACTTTTAAGCCTAAACTGTTTTGTCTTCTGGAGTTAAATGAACTATTATTTCATCAGTTACTGTACAGTTAATCTGTAAACTGCTTTCTTAGTCTAGTGGAATATGTGTACACTTCAATGCAATACTATTTAAAATTCTGAGAAAACCCTCTCTTCGAATGGAAACACGATCTTTATTAGCAAATATTGATATCCATAAAGCCAACAAAATATCAGTATCCCGAAAAACATGTTAGAACAAGTTCTATGGTTGTACGACAACGAGAGAAAGTCACATTGAGGTAGAGAGAAAAATATTTGTTTGAAAAGCTCACATAGTTTTAGTGCATTAAATTGGATATCACACCTTACAAATAATTTTAATACGTATAGAACCAAAAGAAAGAAGTTTAACTTGTAAAATATCTTCATCTATGAACAACTCTATCAATACTTCCCAACTCATCATTAAAACAATTGCTTTTTCTCATCGATAAATGTGGTATAGAGCAAGAAATTTTTTGAAGGAAATCATCTTTTGTGGTGATCACTCAAGGCCATCTATAGAATTCATATTAAGTCACTGTTCTTTCTTAAAATGTGTTTATTATGCCTCCATTAAATGTACATTGAGACGAAAAATAAAATTTACAAATCTGGATAATAACTGTAATTTAGAGATAATTACATGCTTATGTTTTAAAAATGATTTTTTTTTTGCTTCCATGTACTGGTTAAACTTAAACAAAACTTAAAAATAAATAAATAAATAAATAAATAAATAAAAATTGTTCGTTAATTACAAATACTTTTGGTTCCGGCCTAATATTTCAATTTAAGATTCATTTATCATTTATTTCTATATTTGTTCAACAGAAAGTTTGATTTCGGAGAGAAGATGTTAATGTAATGTATTTTCCCAAATAAATTTTTGGTAAATGAGAAACATAAAAGTATCTGTACTTTTACCAGTCTATGCATATGGATATATACAGCATGTTTAATAATTATTTTCATCTTGTGCAGTATTTTAAAAACATTCGCCACAGACTGAACACACGTTCATTCTGTCATACTTGTTCTAACTATGAAACCCACAATACCTATTCTCTTCTCCTATAAAAGACGGACAGTCGTCTAATTGTATTTTGGTACATTAACGGTAGGAATGAGACTATATTGTTTTCCTTTTCAGACAGAAAAATATATATAGAGTAGGAGGAAATCAAAACTTGTTCTCTATATACGCCATACGGATGTTAGATCAGTAACTTCCAAGATTTGCTCCTGAAGTATGGAATGAACAGCATGAGAAATTTGACGTTTACAGGTTGAGTATTTTCTATAGGAAATGCATAGAGTAGATTTCCGTATTACAGAATATTTTCACTTATGTGACAAGACACCTTGTAAGGTAGGTTCATAAGTTTAAACATAAAATATATGTTTTATATAAATTGTCAGCGTGCACGTGAAACGAGCACGTCAACAAAAAACCTAATAATTAAATTGCAGAGTAAAATCGCAGAAGAAACGTTGTTTGTTACAATAGGTATACGTTAAAACTATTGATGAAAGCATAGACGACAAGACTTTTTCAACAATAACAATTCAAATTTATTTGTTTAAAATATTAAAAGTTAGTTTAAAAATCTTCAACAATAAAATATCCATATCAATCAATAGCGTTCTCTAAATTCATTAAAAAAAAACAAGTCTCATATATACAAACAACAGTGTCTATACACTGTGATGGAATTACCTCAAGTTAGGCATAGGCAAAGACTGTTAGCCCCTTATTCTATTTTCTTTACTGCGTCTTAAACTTAAACTATAAATCAACATTACCTTTCTTCAGATTGTCCTCAGCTTCATAATCTATCTGTAATCGTATGTGAGCCTTATATACGCCTCATCTAATGATATTCAACGATCCGGTTTGTTTAAAACGCACCAACTACTGGAAACTGAATAATAAATTATTTACGGTAGCTTCTTCACAGCTGTGGAAATTCGATTAAAGATTTGATCCGGTTATCAGGTTTTATGATCAAACCGGTCTAAAACAAATGACGCAATACCCGGAAAGGCAAGTACATGATTCGTTTCACAAGTAGTCTTTAGTGTAACTCGCTAACAAATGCCCCCCCACTTGTCTTTTCGACATAAACTAGTAATATGAGAATTCAAAACCATCACAGTTTACATTTCGATTTTTTTCTGTCAGAACTAGAATACATATAAAACAATTAATTCAAACCAACATTAGTCTTGTTAACAAAAATGCGATAGCAACATATAACAACAATAATACAGTCTTAACTTAGGAATACACAGGTACAAAACAAAATTGCTGAGAAGGTTCAAATCTGCAAGTTCTAAACCAAAGTTATTTCTGCTTCTGTACACTATTGTTGGCTGAAAACCAATATAACAACTAACAAACCACAATAAAGAGTTAAAACATACAATGACTAGGACACGACTACATTCAATCATATTCAAATATCAATACATATGTACGTGGGCGCCCACTCATACAAATTCATTCAAACACATAAAACAAATTGGTTTTCCATTGAGAAGTTATCGTAAAATATTTAAATATCTAAAAACACAGAATACATCCCATAATATCGCACTGCATAAATATCAGAAAAACAATTCACATACAAACACTGAGCCTTAAACAAATTTTTCATTAGACAAACTTTCCTTGATTAGGTGGATGGAATAATTAACGTGGCAGTCCCCTCAACAAAACAGGGATTCACCAAAAATAAAAAAAACATACCCGCGACCCAAAGCCCTCCGGTGCCTCGACAAATTTACAAATACACCACCTGAACCACTCTGACAATTACATTTGCACCTAACCCGAGACGGTACGTTAGGCTGTTCGGATCCAGATGATATGCTGAAAAAATGTCACCTTAGACACCTTCAGACGTTTAGGCGGGGAAAAAAACATCCACCCAAAACAAGTAAACAAAAACATTGCAAAAATTCACAATTTCAAACACTAAGTGCACACACCACTTCAAAATAAATTCGTGCAAAAATTCAAGAAAAGTTCATGCAAAAAATCTCATCACATAGGTGCCTCAGTTCGAATTTGGTCAGGGGTTTGGTAAAAGGATCTGCTAGATTTTCTTTACTTTTTATATAATTTATGTCAAATATGTTCTGATAAACTAGGTCACGAATAAAAAATAATTTGACATCAATATGCTTACTTCTATGGTTCTCTACTGGGGATTTAACAAAATCTATACACGCCATGTTATCAACATATAGAATTGACCTAAGCTTTCCTCCAAGAACTAACTTTCTGGCATAACATTCTTCTAGAATTCTATCAAACCACATAAGTTCCTTTGTGGCCTCTGTCATAGCGTAGAATTCACTTTCCATAGTTGACAACGACACGCACTTCTCCTTGAAAGTCCTCCACATGACTGGAGCTTTTCCAAGAAACACTATCTGTCCCCCCATAGAAGTCCTGTCATCCTTATTGGCTGCGAAATCTGCATCGGTGTAAACCGTTATACTAGGTTCATTGCACGCAAGTTTAAGTTTAAAATTGTGTGTGTGTATAACATAGCCCAAAAGTTTTATCAAACCATCCCAGTGAATTCTACCAGGATTACTTTGGTATTGGCTAAAAATGTTAACGGCATAACTTATGTCGGGCCTGGTTCTACTAGCGAGGAAAGATAGACAGCCTAGTAAATTTCTATAGGGATATTGTTTCATTTCTTCTATTTCAACATCTGATTGTGGACACTGTTTCTTTGAGAATACTGTACCCTTGCTGATTGGAAGTGAGGAAACCGGTACGAAGAATTTTGTAAACCTTTTACGAATATCGTCAATATAAATTGACTGACTCAACAAAACTTCTCCCCCCTTTTCTTCAAACTCAACTCCCAACAGCTTTCTAGTTTTTCCCAAAATTTTTAAATCAAAATGTGTCTTCAACAATCCTATGGCTTTGTCTATTATCTCCTCGTCCTTACCGAACAAAACCATGTCATCAACATATAAAAGTAAAATCAACACACAATTAAAATCATATGCACAGTTACACCAATTTAGTTTGCTAAAACCTAGTTCTATCAATACTTTATGAATCTCGAAGAACCATTCTCTACCACTTTGATGCAATCCATAGATAGCTTTATCCAGTTTGCATACAAAATCTTCCTTACCTTCTACAACAAAACCGGGAGGCTGAGACATGTAAATATCATCTTTTAATGGTGCATACAGATAAGCTCCTTTGACATCACATTGTCTGTGGGTCCAACCCTGTAAAACTACTAAAAGTGAGAAGAAAAAACGAATTAGACTGAAATTAATGACTGGGCTAAAAGTCTCTTAGTAAGAAACTCCTTTAATTTGTTTAAAACCCTGTGCCACCAGTCTGGCCTTATACCTGGCCACCTCGCCCTTTTCGTCTCTTTTCAACGCAAAAACCCACCGGCATCCTATGATATCTGTATCTGATGGTAACTCAACTAGGTGCCATACCTGTCTTTCTGTCATGACTTTCATCTCTTCTTCCATGGCCTCTACCCACTGTTTATGCTGTGGTGATTTCAATGCTTGCTTGTAAGTATTAGGCATCTGTATATCGTCTAGTCAAGAACTGGCATAACTTGTGGATGCGGTAGCTGGTTTATCTGATATTTTCCCTTTATATCCATTTTTATCTGTGGAATCGGAATGGATTCTTTCCAATCGACCAAATGGATTTCTTTTCCAATCGCTACTTCTAAGATCTTGGGCTGGCAAGGGACTCTTATCAATTTGGGTTTCTTCAGGACTATCTTTTTCCACCAAATCTTCGTCACTCTCACGGGGTAGATTCTGACCTAAATTGATAATAGAAACGTCTTCATCTCCCTCATGTTTGGAGTATGATTCGGTGTTAGGATTATCACTGGGACCCATCATTGCTCCACTGTCGCCTTCCATCCCTTGTGAATCCTCACAGAATCTGACATTTATGGTCTCCACCACATTATTGGTGTCTGGGAACCATATCCGATAACCCTTGGTGTTAAAGGCATATCCAATCATCACCCCTTTCTTCGCCTTGGCGTCTAACTTCGCTCTGTGTTGTCGTGGTACACCAACATACGCGATGGACCCAAACGGCTTCAAGTGGTTTACCGATGGTTTATACCCTCCAAAAAGCTCAAATGGTGTCTTACTTAGACCTTTATGTACAACCCTGTTCCAGACATAGGTGAAACTTAAAACTGCATCAGGCCAAAATTT
This sequence comes from Dolomedes plantarius, assembly GCA_907164885.2. Classification (NCBI taxonomy): domain Eukaryota; kingdom Metazoa; phylum Arthropoda; class Arachnida; order Araneae; family Dolomedidae; genus Dolomedes; species Dolomedes plantarius. Next base: position 7,269,831 of record OU015501.1, on the reverse strand, counting down.
TGTCTCTAACCCACTGTCTGCTAACAAGCACTTCGCCCCATTTGATACTGTCTGGTTGAACCTTTCTGCAGTACCGTTCTGCTCTGGTGTATATGTGTTTGTGAGTTCATGTTTTACCCCATGATCATTGCAAAATTGTGTAAAATTATTGTTTACAAACTCAGTCCCGTTATCGGTACGGATACTTTTTATTTTCCGCCCTAGGAACCTCTCTGCACGAGCGACATGATTTCTAAAAATCCGGAAAACCTCAGATTTTTCACACATAGGGTAAACCGAGCACTTACGTGAATGGTCGTCTATAATCGATAAAAAATATTTTTCACCGTTGCGACCAATAGTACTGCAAGGACCCCAAGTATCCATATAGATCAAATCATTGGGATATTTAGAGCGTCTAAAATTTACAGATTTAAAACTAACCCGTCTGAACTTGTTAAGTGTACAGGTTTCACAGTCAAAATTATGATCTTCAAATTTTTCCAACCCCTTTATGGCATGTTTCCTAATTGTATCCCGGACTACATATGGACTTATATGTGCTAACCTTCGATGTACCAGTTCATCGTCAACTTTCCTGGCCACACAAGCACTGCAATCCTCTCTTATTCTGGCAACTCGGGGATTTTTAGGACAAACCTGATATAAACCATTCTTTAATTTGGCAAAAAAAACAGTTTTATCATACCGGTTTTTAATTCTTACCATACCTTGACCGCCTTCGAACCTGAGACCTTGTCTGTCTAAAACAGAACCTGAAATTAAATTCAACTTAAGATTAGGTGAATACATGACATTGTACAAATGGAATGTTCTGGAGCCAAACTGTAGCTGAATTGTCCCTCTACCTGTAATCGGGAATGTCACTCCTTCGATAGCTACGGATAATTTATCGTCCTTTATTTCCTCAAAATCCTGGAACCACTCCTTCACTTTACAAAAGTGATGACTAGCAGCAGTGTCGAAAGTCCATAAATTCGAAGATTCTTCAAAATTACTCACATAAGTTTGCACAAGATTAATCGAAGGAAATCTCACCTTCTTATTTGCTGAATTTGGTTTTGATTTATAACGCACAGGACTTATTCCACGTGCAGGGGAATGACTTCTAACTGCCGTACTCTTCCGATAAGGTGATGTATTTCTTGGTGGAACACGCTGTCTCTGTTGGTACTCGTTAACGGGATTTCCATTGAAACAATTTCTTTTAATATGTCCGACCTGATTACACCTAAAACATGTCATATTTTTCTTGCGTGTGACTGCAGAATAAGCTTTGACTTCATGCATTTTGTTACGGTCTTGTTCTCGTACCGTCAGTCTATCTTCCTCAGCTACCAGTTCTACGAGTATGTCCTTAAATTTAAATTTTTCTTCTGGCCATCGTAATATGGATTGTGAAATGCTATCATAAGTTTCTGGTAAGTAGCGTAATAACTGAAAACTAACGTAAATTTCATTAATTGGTTGGTTTATACCTCGTAATTTTTCAACAATTCTCGTTAAACGTGCTGCAAACAGGCTAATTTTTTCATGTGGTTGAATTCTGCTAGAAAATAGTTCATTAATCAGTTGCATATGCCTCGACCTATTGTCGGGTTCAAAAAATAATTTTAATTTGAGCCATGCTTCTCGGGCATTCTCTATTCCCTCCACTATTTTCCGAAATTCAGGGGAAATATTTAAATAAATCAATGAAATTGCGGTTCCTGCACGGAGATTATAATCCCTAACATCACGATATGTAACTTCAGGACCCGGATACTCTACCTGAGTAGTTACACTCCTTGTAGTATCGGTATCTTTACTCGCTGTGCTTTCAACTTCCGTTTTTTCATTCTTAGTTTTAAGTTTTGGTACTAGCTCTGTGCCTGCTATTATGCCCCAACATCCACGCTCCATAAGAATGTACCTCATATCTTCAGCCCAATTCCCGTAATTTGTTGCGTTCAGCTTCTCTATTTGGGTCTGCATTTTAATTGTATCCCCGAAATTCACACTTTTCAAAACTTCAAATTCTTTCAAAATACAAAATAAACTTCACTTGTCGTCTATGTTAATATGCATCAACATTAAACTTACTTCAATTCCATTCAACGCCCCCCCATCTTCAGGGCCACTGATATAGTATCAAAACGTAAAAACATATTATTATTTTCATGGGCGAAATATTGTAATAACATTGTTGCTAATAATCCTTTCAGTTCTTATGAGCGTATAACGTCAATAACATCTGGTCATTGCCTATTTAGCTTTTATGGTCATATACCTTCAGTAACATCTGGCCCATAACCTCTTTTATTGTCAGCGTGCACGTGAAACGAGCACGTCAACAAAAAACCTAATAATTAAATTGCAGAGTAAAATCGCAGAAGAAACGTTGTTTGTTACAATAGGTATACGTTAAAACTATTGATGAAAGCATAGACGACAAGACTTTTTCAACAATAACAATTCAAATTTATTTGTTTAAAATATTAAAAGTTAGTTTAAAAATCTTCAACAATAAAATATCCATATCAATCAATAGCGTTCTCTAAATTCATTAAAAAAAACAAGTCTCATATATACAAACAACAGTGTCTATACACTGTGATGGAATTACCTCAAGTTAGGCATAGGCAAAGACTGTTAGCCCCTTATTCTATTTTCTTTACTGCGTCTTAAACTTAAACTATAAATCAACATTACCTTTCTTCAGATTGTCCTCAGCTTCATAATCTATCTGTAATCGTATGTGAGCCTTATATACGCCTCATCTAATGATATTCAACGATCCGGTTTGTTTAAAACGCACCAACTACTGGAAACTGAATAATAAATTATTTACGGTAGCTTCTTCACAGCTGTGGAAATTCGATTAAAGATTTGATCCGGTTATCAGGTTTTATGATCAAACCGGTCTAAAACAAATGACGCAATACCCGGAAAGGCAAGTACATGATTCGTTTCACAAGTAGTCTTTAGTGTAACTCGCTAACATAAATCTTGGACATAATATTTCTTAATAGTTTCGTCCATAAAACAAGGTTTTGGAGTAATGAATTATTACAAATTGAAAGTGTCACAACCGCAGACACCGATGTGGACTGTATATGCTTGTTTAGTAACATCAAACTTTTTAAGTAACTAATGACTAATCACTGTACTTAAACTTCATAACTCACAAATACTCAATATTAAAAATACATGATATATCATTTATATAATAATTATAATATATTTGGCAATGCTTAGTACTTTCGATTTGTGACTGCAACGCTATTTCAACTCTCAAAAAATTCTGAATTTCGTTCCTTGACCGAAATTGAGGTCAAGGAATGCTTAGCTAGAAGTATTTCAATGCGATTCATGAAAATCTATCATAACAGAACTATTTTTTTTATCATCCCTAATATATCATTTAGTTAATCATTTAAAAAATAGGAATTCTGTGCCCACCACTTTCTAAAACAATACTTAAAAGTAGTGACAAAGTTTTTTGCTAGAAACCACAACTGGTTGAGTTTTTTGTTAGAAAAATCATAGCATAACTTTGTCACTTAATGGTTAACCCCATATGTCAGGAAAGTAGTTGTTATAGGTTTGATTTATGATCCAGTCGAGCTGTTATATGGCAAAAGAAAATTTTAGAGGCAGAGTTGTCAATGTTACTACTTAATTGATAAAATAATATTTATCTTAATATTATAGAAATCTTTATATTGTAAAATAGATGAATGGATTCGTCCCAATATTGCAGTTAATTTTTTAACTTCATGTACAGTCTATGCTCCACTTTTACTAGAGTTAAGCTCACAGGATGTACAATCAAATCTCAGTACTGTTGATCTCATTAAACTCGCGTAAAAAAAGAAAATAATTGTATTTTAATGCGCAAATATGTGCGCACATAGAAGACCACGATGTTACGCTTACACTGTGAAGGAAAGAGAAAATACAATTCATGTATAGTATGAGTTGTAAATATATTCAGTAACTAAATCCAATTTAAAACAATTGAAGTTTATAAGAAGCACTTGTATACAATTCAGAAAGGTTTTTTAAAACATTAACGATCCTAAAATACCAGACGGAGGCAAAATTAAAAAAAAATTACTGTTTAAATCATCTCTCTCTTTATATATATGCAAAGATTTACACTCACTTACACACACAATATTATATATATATATATATATATATACAAAATAATGTAAAGAAAATATTCAAATTAAATACAACGGTCAATGTATGCAATTAATTTGTATGTTTAATGTTCATAAAACATACTATTTTGAATTAAATTCTTTAAAAACTTCAATTAGTCAATTCTCAATTAGTCTACTGGTTAAATTTTATCTTTTACCGTATTTTAGTATTTTTTGTCAATTTATTTCATTGTTATGCACGTGACGCAAAATTAATTTAAAGTATCAGAAAAAGAAAATAAACCACGTGATCAGCATTTAATAAATTAAATTCTAAAAATTAATCTTTAAAAATTCACCAAAAATCAGAAAGTGGAGGTAAAGATTCGAAAAAGATTTTGTTGGCGCCCTTTTTAGCGCGATTCTGCGCCATTTGGCGAATTGGATGCTCGCCAAGTTTCTTTCTTGAGAGTTTTCCAAAAAAGAAATGGTAGAAAATAGAAAGTGATTGAAAATGTGGACGGATGTTTGGTTCATTCTACAATTGTATCCAACAATGAAGTTTTTTGTAGTGTGGTGTTTCGAGGTGTTGGTGAATTTAAGAAATGTTTGTTTGTAGAATTACAGTCTGCTAATTATCGATTATAAATTTTTAAAAAGTAACGTCAACAGATTTCATTTTAAAGGAATTTTATGATGTTTCTCGTGATATAAATTTCTCGTGAAATAAACTCTCGTGATATAACCCTCAAATTATTATTTTAAATGCGAACTTAAAAAAAGTTAAAAACAGCTCAAAATTTAATTTAAAAAACTCTAAGAAGAAATTTTCAAAAATCTTTCTTAGTGCACCCCTACGCTATAAGATTAATCGCCATGCAAAATTTCAGACCTTTAGGTCCAGCTGTTTGGTCTGTGCGTTATCAGTCAGTCAGTCAGTTACGGAACTGTTTTATATAGATATATATATAAAGCTTTATAAATATACTTTTACATGAACTTAAGCTATTTGGACGCAACAATTTTGTATCATAATATTCTTTTAGTCTCGAATTATGGAAACCATTAATACGGCTTAATTTTTCATACAAAATTGAGAAGCTTTTCGATTACAGAAAATTAGATGGAGTCCCGTCGAGGAAGATTTGTTCTACAACTTCATAAATATGCGACTTCCGAAAATTCCTTAATCCCGCAGTGGGGCGCGTAGGATTAAAGGATCACGGCTGCACCCCATGAAACAAATAACGCCGGTAACTGAAAGTTATGAAATCTACAAAGAGGTCCTCGAGGTGAGCTGTTCGATGTGTTCTATGCATTCTCTAGGAATAACAATAATGGTTACCCATTGTTACTTTCTCTGGGTCCGAATTTAGCAAAATCGGAACAAGTTGAAAAAGACAGATATAGATGTATACATTAAAAACTAATTTAGAGAAAAATGAAAGATAAAAATACTTGTACTGAAGACTTAGAAAGGTGTGGAGTATTTTGGTGATAATGACAAACTCGGTGTGTCAATTTTATTTTTCAATCCATATTAAAAAAATATAAATAAAATTAAAAAATTTTTTTTGAAAAAAACCTTAGTGATAAAACATCAGTTTATTGGCTCTTGTCTAAGCAATGTATGCTGCTGAATATTCAATGTAAGACATTATCTAAGTGTAGCTTATGCCCCTCAGAATTCATTTAATACGCTAAGTTAAGGATTTATTTGTTTTTTAGCAAAATAAGAGAAATTTCTTTAAAGCAAAAGGAATACTGAATACAAATAGTAAATTCACGTCGCTTTGCGAGTGCTATGATATCCCTTTTTTTAAAAGATGTATGGCAATAAAATTTTATCAGACATTAAAACTTTTCTATAAATCCAGTTTAAGTTTTTAATTATTCAAATATAATGAAAACGATGCGTAGTAAAATTCGTAAAGACAAACCTCCGTGAGCAAAATTTGTTAATTTCTGCTCCACTCACTCAAGCAAAATTAATCCATCACAGTAACAATAAAATTTCGAAGCTTTTTATTATCTAATGAAACTTCTTAAAAACTTAATCAAAATAACGTTATTTGCAGTTATTCATGGTAATACAAATTTCAGAATAAATAAACATTATTCGATAAAAACCACCAGCACATACGTTACAGCAAAATCGTTAATTACTCCAACGCTCTTGGATGATTTTGATAAAAAGAAGTAAATATGTCATTTGGACGAAGTTAATTTGCATTGAATTGAAATTAAATCTACCAGTGTAAATTTAGCAGCTTTTATCATTTTTAACCTCTCTTTTTTTCTAACAATCAAGTAAAATATTTGAAGTGAGCAAGGAAAACTAATTAAAAGAAGAATGTTTTAGAGAAAGCAAGAGTTTCAGATTTTCTGTTATTCAACTTTGCTACATGTTATGATATATTAACCTATATCTTAATATCATTTCGACACTTTATGATCTTTTCCACTAAAAATAACTCGTACAATTTAAAATCCAAAAGAGATTTTAAACCCGGTTTGTACAGTGCGCAATTAAATATTTCAAAAATATACTTAAGGTCAATTATTTTTTTATGGGGTTTTCCTCGTTTACATATACTCCGCATGCAGAGCTATAAATTTTATTTAAGTATAAATGACTGCGAAAATCAGAAGTAAATTTTTTGTAGTTTTTGATATGAAGTCCTTAACCATGTCTTTTACCAAGTAGGTCAATTGACATGAGGATCAAAAATATGCTAGCCTTGAACTATTTTCTTCCTCGTTATCAGAAAGTGACGGGATTGGGCCTTACGAGAAAAGTAGAGATATAATTATGTTCTCGCCTAAATGAATTTCCTTCTTTTCCATGAATTGTTCATTATATACATATATATGGCGACCAAAATAATACAAAAACCTGGGAAATAAGAGGAACGCTTTTTAATAGGGATTGGACCTTTTGACGTCAAGCCAGCTTCTGTGAGCTAGCTCTACTCTATTGGCGTCGCTGGAAAGCATGGCATGATGTCACCAACCGTTTACGAATTGCCACCTATATCATAAATGTTCGCAGAGTGAAGGTCCCGTTTGACATCAGTACACATTGTATGTGACGTGGGTAGGAAAAATAGAGATGGTGCACAATATTTAATGGGATATGAAGTCATTTCTTCTCGAGAGCAGTCTTTAATTCCGATGGACAAAAAGATGGACATAATCTCCCAGAATGCTGAGATACAGAGCGGCTTTGATCTCTATATGTACAGTAACAAGTGGTCCAAGACCGCCCCAAGATATTGCACCCACCCATACCATATGGGAGCCACATCCATGCTTCACAGTCAGCAATTTGCAGAGAGAAATAAAAGCATCACTTAGTGTTCTCCACACGTAAACGCACCCGGTGGTCTGCAGTAAGGGAAATTCTGATTCATCAGACCAGATAACTTGTTGCCACTGTTGCCCAGCTTCTGTGAGCTCTACACGACTGTTGTCGCTGGAAAGCATGGCGTTATGTAACCAAAGGTTTACGAAAACCACTCTGCCATAAATTTTCACAGTATGGAGTTCACTTTTGACAGTTTGGGAAGTACGGGGTACTGTTCATGTTGAGCTGTCCATGTTGGATGTTACCTCGGATAACGATTGCTTGTGATTTCCCCGTGAAGACCGCTTGTGAAGACTCGTCTATTCTGTTAAGTCAGCTTTCTCTTTCGTCCACTGTTGTGCTTTGAAGACGCCATCTAACCGTCTTTCGTGTACGCTGTCATAACGTCTGATACCGTGCTCCTTGCACACCCCAAAAGGTTTGCTATTTCTGTCACCGAAGCTCCAGCTAAACGCGTTCCAACAATCCTGCCTCTTTCGAACTTTGTCAGGACTGTCCTTAATGCGTCTCTCAGAAAGTACGATAGACGCATGCAACACCTATGACTGCTGTTGAGCAACTGATACCTCTACCGTCACAGTTACTAGGTGGAAGAATTGTATGCCAGGTGGCGCGCCTGTTCTGCAGGTGGGTTTGGTTTGGTTTGGTTTAGAGCGTTACCGTTAACTTTTGCTACACGAGGTACTAATTATACCGGGATCTACTGCTTAGGGCCGATTCCGAACGGCTACAAACATTCCTGGCAAGAGTGGGATTCGAATCCACAGACTCTGGTACCGAATGCCAGTGCCCTAGTCATTCGGCCATCGTCCGGCCTGCAGGTTGGAAATGCGGCATACTTTTTCATAGGTGTTCATATTATTTTGTACCCGATATATATATATATATATATATATATATATATACATAAAAACACAGCAGAAACATCCGAATATAAATATTTGATTATGAGTATAACTACTTTTGTCTAGAAAAGAAGCTATGCGTTTGCATGTTTTGTCACTATTGGTAATACAGTTACCCTTTTTCCCACTTGATTACCAAAATACATAACAATCACTTTTTTCTGATTATCAAACATATTAGGCATAGTCAATAATTTCTCTTGGAGTAGCTTGTAAAATTGCATTTATAAACTCAAATTGTCAGTTAACATCTCTTAAAATTTACAATGCATGTTGTTTCTCGGGCGAAGTTTACGGTTACATACATATGGAAATCAGAGCCTTCGTATTATTTTGTACCATATATATATACCGACACTACTTTTTTAACGGGCTCTAACAATCTTACCTCTTTTCAATTCTGTCAGGTTTGTCACTGCAATGTCTTTCAGAGAGTACGATAGACGCATGCAACGCTGAAGATTGCTTTTGAGCGACTGATACTTTCCCCTTCACGGCCACTAGGAGGCAATATTGTGTTCTAGGTGGTGCGCCTGTTCTGCAGGTGTGAAATACGGCATACTATTTCATAAATTTTCGTATTATTTTGTCCTCCATCTATATTGTACCATCGTGCTTCATGCTTATAATCCTAGTGCCACGTAGGTAGTTTAACTGACTGGTTTTAACATTTACAGATCTATTGGTCCAAATCGCTATGCCTACTGTTCCCTACTCAATAGCTAATAAGACGTACATTACATATGGTTATGGATATCAATACCCCCTTCAGCAAACTCGAACTTACCATGGTCCTCACTTATTCCTTTCATTTATGGACTTCTCAGCGCGATGAAACCAAGGTGCTGGAAGGAAAATAATTCCAAAAGCGCTATTTTTTTCTGGGGATTGACAAAGTGCAGCCGTATAAATTTGAGAAAGACGATAGTTCTTTCTTGTGTGACCTGCTCTTAGTTAGTCTCCAGCAAAATTTGAGAATGATTTCCCATTTGGAATTTTTTCCCTCTAGCGTACTTATCGGCTACGGCATATTGAGGAACGCGTCAAGTCCATCCATTCTCCTGGGTACCCTCAAGCTGCATAGCTTTGTATAATAGATCCCTCTTGTTAGGCTGTGCTCCAAGAATTTTTCAATTAAACATTGTTTGAGATATTTTCTCCCAAAGACTTAAAAGCTAATTAAAAAAAAGAAAATAATAAGTAGAAATTAAGTAATAAAATAATGTAACATTGAACCAATTTATTTTATCCTTTATCATTGAGACTATTATAATCTCATTTTCAATACATAATAAATATCACATTGTTTTTGTTTGGGATTTAGTTCTGCTGCTTCTACATTTCCAAATACTATATCTTTCAAATAATTCTTTCTTTCTAAAATGATATACAGGCACACATCGAGATAATGAAAGAGAGATAGAGAGAGAATAAAATAGATATTGAAAATTGGACGAAAATTTTCCAGAAAGTTAATGAATGGAAAGATTATTTTACCCAAATTACATACTCTAATACAATTTAAATTTATCTCAAAGATAGTCCCATAATGCAGCTCTAAACAAGGCAAGTACATATAATCTTATGAAAAAAGTAAATGAAACCTTAACGATAAAGTAATATAGTAACTAAAAATTAGAAGACTCTTCCAATTTTTAACTTCTATCTTAATTAAATTTTGGCCTTCATCTTAATTTCATCTTTAAGGGTACTGTTCCCCGCTTTGTTTTATTAAGTTATATAAAGATGGAGAATTATGAGAGGGTAGACGTCGAGATAAGATATTGAGGTGTATTAATTACATGAATTTCCAAATAAAGGGAATTAATAAATAATATACACTGATAGATTGCATGAGCACATTGATCGATAGCCGAGCGAGCACATACATTTTTAGTTCCCCATATTTGGTTTTTAGAATAACATGTAGACACATCAAATTTCTATGTGTACAGAAATAAAATTGATAGATAATGGATGTAGAGCGAGTGGGGACAGTTTTTGACGCAGCTATACTGTAAACGCAGAGATATTAAGCAGACAATAAAAATATTCCATGTCAGCAGGTGAAATAAGTTTGTAGTTTGATAAGTGTTTCGAAATATAGCGAGTACATACGGTTGGCTGTTGCACTTCAACCTACAGATCACACAGGTATGCAGGAATAAAATAGATACAAAATAAATATATTGATAGACAACCATCAGAGTGTATTGATATATAGTCAGTACGTAAAGACAGTATTTGACAGTTAGATGTACAGATACATACCAAGTAGATGCATAGACTATATAGATTAGTAGATAAATATGAAAATATAGGTAGTTAATGAGCACGTACAGACTGTTAGAAGGAACCATCCAATTTATTGATTTACCTAAACGCACAGTCATTTGAATGAGCGAAGTCTCCATTATCAAATTTGCAGTGAAAATAGCTAAGCAACTGGATATATCGAAATAAAGCTCAAATATATTCTCTTACGAATGAGATAATAAGAAATTACTCTTCCCAACTATGCTCGAGTTAAATGGAATTTCGTGGCAATGCCGCTCGCTCCCTTCTGAAAAAGCCGGCGTTTATTTCGAAATTTCATGCGCTCGGAAAGAGATGCCCGTCAAGTGGAAGTCAACTGTCCCATCATTTATTAAAAGTCACACGACGGGTACATCGTTCTGTAACCTAAAAATACCTACGCCCCAGGGATTATTAATGAGAGCGAATATCACGCTGTAAAATAATTCGCAGCCAGCGCGAAGAATTCACTGTACGCGAGATGACAAATCGACGCAAAAATCGGAACCTCCACCAAGCGGGGGTGTAATTAGTCACAGCGGCTCGTAATGAGATGTCATTTACAGAGACTTTTTTTCATGTACGGAGAGCGCTTGTAATCTCCGCGCCTAGAAATGAGGGAAAAAAATAAATAAGAGTTCGAACCAAACAACAAATAAAACACTGAAGGACACTTCACATTTCGGGTTGCGTCCAAAAGCATCGTTAATGCCAAAATAAAATGGAGATGCATTTTCAGGAAATAACTATTTTTTTTTCCGACAGATTTTCAATTTTTGTCGGTGCTCTGTTGTTGAGGGTAGTCTGAATGACAGAATATTCTGGAACCAAAAAAAAAAGCGAGGGAAAAATTGCGCAGGAAGCGTCATTCAGTTGCTGTCAGCTAATTAAAAATCGAGTTTGAAAAATCCGGAATAAATCAGAGTTCTGGAGTCCCATTCGCCCAGTTTTGGGTTCACTTCATCCCAAGCCATTGTCGTTACTTATTGTCTTTTAAAGCAGGCTGTTACCGAAGACATGTCAAAATATATTAAAACGTTTGTTTAAGGGGAAAAAGTGGCAAGTAGTTTTTAATGAAAGGCAAATGCTGAAAATTATGAAGAAAAAGGAAATTATTGCTGTTCTGCTTCAGTAATATTCTTGACGCGAGCGAATATTTTAACATTTTTATATTTTTATAATTCTTAACGGAAGATAAAAAAAAGAACCGGAGGTTGTTTTGAATAAAAATAAATCACGAATATTATATTTCTTTGATGTTATGCTCTTCATTTTCGTAATGACATACTACTAAACTTTCAGGAAATTTTGGTGTATCGCGGTAATGTATATTAATTAAATATTTCACTGGCGAAGAGGTTTCATGGCATTTCTTTATACCATTTAAATATATCATTTTGCCAGACTAAAATGACAGGCGATGAAGTGGCTAGTTCCTCAATGTATTTTAAAATTAATCTCGGACCAAGAGTTAAATGTATTGTAATAAATAACGGCTTCTGACCACATTCTTACTTCCTTTCTTTTTACAGATATACGAAACTGTTTTTGGATACAGTAACAATAATATTTTGCTTTTGGCTTAGCTACGACCGCATGAGGTAGAGTTATTTTTTGTTTCTAAATAGTATATGTTTTCTGCCTTGCTGCAAACAATCGTAAAACTTCGAAACAAATCATCCGCCCCCCACTAAGGCACGAATAGATTGGATGGCTGTTTTTTAGAGTCCTGCTGTCACTCTTTGCCATACGAGGGCTGAATGCAATAGTATCTACAGTTTCAAGCCTATTCCAAACCGCTTTGTACTGTTATTCCACCACGGGATGCGAAGCCGCAGTCTCGAGCACTGAAGAGTAGATAGAGCCTTAGGCATTCGCCCATCACCCATTTACGCAATCCTAAGAATAAACCAATATAAGCAGTTTCACGAAAGTTAGAAACGCGAGCGTAGGATGCTGGCAGCGTGTAAAAAATGCCCTAGTCATAGATATAGACTCGTCCACAGTTAAGACTAGTCGAGACCATTTATTAACGGACAATTGAGAAAAAGGTTTTTAACTGTCTTTCTGGTGAAAGGTATGCTTGGTAGAATTTTGAAGATAATACATCGTCTTAAAAAATGGAAAAATCCAAAGGCACTGTTTTACTTTACCAACATACAAATTCCAACTGACTATATACCACAATTTTATATATATATATATATACATACATACATACATATATATATATATATATATATATATATATATATATATATATATATATATATATATATATATATATATATATATATATATATATATATATATATATATATATCCGTTACCTATGATTCCACTCTTTTTTTTCTTGAGCACTCAGTGTAAAAGATGTAAAAATGTGTCCTGAGATATACCATTATTATTTACAAAACTTCAAATTCTGCTTAATTACCTTAATAAATCATGAAAGTTAATGCACGTTTTGTATTTTAATTATGGCTATAATATTCCAAGCAGCAAGCATTTCCTAGTTCTAACAGATTTAAATAAAGTTATTCCTTTAAGGAAAAAAATATTTTATTTAATTAGCATAGAATCATAAAAGCGAAAATTTTATAAAAGCATGAAATTTAGAGAGAGAGGGAATTTTGACAATTTTACATTACATTGATGATGTATTTAATTAATGACATTTTTTAAGAAAAAAAATAACAATAATTTTAAAAGCTACGTTCAATTTTCTAATGACCATTCGACCATATATTTTCGCAAACTTAATGTAATTAAGCAGGTTCGGTTCTAGATAATTGTCTTGGTGATTTTAAATTGTTATTAAGTTTGTTATTGCTTAAGTGAAGCATATAAAGCAGAGAAAGTGAAGACAGTTGTTTCTAAGTATTTTTAATTAGCTTTTAACATTAGAATAAAAATGAAGTTTTCTTACTTATTTTAAATAGTCAATTTCAGTAAACTAGTGCAACGTAAAACTTCGAATTGAGTACTGTACCATTTTTTTTAAGTTAGGGTTATTCGAATAGCCTATTAAAATATATAGACTGGTTTATATAAGACTGGATTAATATAAGACTGGTTTATTCATAGTTCTCTCTTAGGAACTTAATATCTGGAAATATTAAATTGAAAGATGCGTGGTTGAGGGAGCTAAAATTTTCGCTCATCATCAGCGAAAAAAAATGTTCAAATAGAGAATTAACTTTTTAAAGTCGGATGAACTCATTTTAAATGATTTTTTTGGTTTTAAACTTATTTTTACACATGTGTTTTAAAAACGCGGGTTCGAGTTGAGGCTAAATTTAGCACTATTTTTTTCATTATTAGTTGTTAATCCATCTATCTCATTACAAGTTGGTAAATCCAGAGTGCAACTTTTAATTCCCGAGACAGTATGATGTCGATATTCTGTATAATGAACTTATCTCGTAGTTACGATTTTCTGGGCACAGAGCTCTTTAAAGTGGCAATATTTTATAACTGCCAAAACGGAAAGATTTTGTATATGCGTAGAAAAATGAGAAAATATCATTTCCCTTTATTGGAGAAATGTTAGCATTTATTTACTCGTTCAAAAGTCAGATAGTTAGAAAATTACGAATCCTCTCCGTAATTATTTACTTGATTAGTGGATGCAAAATCAGGTTGGTTGGTTGGTTAAGAGAGCTTCGGTAATTTTTTGCCCCACGAGGGATAGTTACTACCACCGGTTTGCTATATACCGGGACTTACTGCTTAAGTGGATTCCGACCGGTTGCAACATCCATGCCGACCGTGGGATTCAAACCTACAGACTCTGGTACCGAATACCAGAGCCCTAACCATTTGTAGGGCATTGTAAGATTAGGCACCATGTGTAATACCTTTGACAAAAAACGGGTCCGATCTTTCAAAAATAAGTCTACAAAAGTATTCCTGGCTTGAAACAGCAAATTAAATAACTTGTCGAAGAGTAAAGATGGCGATCCTAAAGGCTTGTCACAACTGGTTGATGTTCCTGTCATTTGTACGTAATCTATATATATATATATATATATAACAGTTCCGTAACTGACTGACTGACTGACATACAACGCACAGACCAAACCGCTGGACCTATAGGGCTGAAATTTTGCATGGCGATTCTTCTTATAGTTTAGGGGCGCACTAAGAAAGATTTTTAAAAAATTCTTCTAAGATTTTTTAAAATTGAATTTTTAAGCTGTTTTTGTAACTTTTTTTAAGTTTGCATTTAAAATAATAATTTTGGGGCTATAAATTTTAAATCACGAGAAAGATCATAAAAATTCCTTTAAAATGAAATATTTTTCGAATCTTTACCTCCATTTTCTGATTTTTAGTGAATTTTTAAAGATTAATTTTTAGAATTTAATTTATTAAATGCTGATCACGTGATTTCTTTTTCTGGTACTTTAAATAAATTTAGCGTCACGTGCATAACAACGAAATAGACAAAAAAATAATTTTTTCCTGCTAATGCGGCAGACGATTGGACATTATCCAAAAAAATATTAAAATACAGTAAAAGATATGTTCCTCAAACAAAAAGAAGAATTTATTTCGAAAGGGCTTGAAATGCTAATCACTATTTCAAAAGATTATGTTAACCCTTCTTATTATATCAGTACTCAAATATAATAGTTTGTTAATTAATTCCGATTTATTTCAATTGGTATCTCCCCCTGTACTATATTAACTGTACTATATTCTTTAGTATGTTCTATTAGATTTAATTTGAATATTTTCTTTTACATTATTTTGTCTTTAAAAATATCCCTTATGATTTTTTTATAAATATATTTTTTTACATCAATTGTATACATTGATCGTCGTATTTATTATAAATAAATAAATAAATAAATAAATATATATATATATACACTAGTTATCAAAAATTAAGGAAAAATCACAATAAGAGAGATAACACGTTCAAAACTTGGCTAATCTGTTTAAAATTTGAATATGTTGTTAAGTAAAAGGTGCTACATTATGCAAAATAGTGGCGCTGCAGTCGGAATACGTCATTTGCAAGGAGCATAAAAGAGCATGTCTCAGAGCAAGAAGGCAATTGTATCTCCGAGGCTGAGATTAGACACCTGGATAGCCAAATTATAACAATGACTTCCAGACATCATTTGACCGAAGAACGACGATGGCGAGCTATTGGGAGACTAGAGGCAGGACAAAGTCAGACAGAAGTGGCCAGATGGCTAAATGTGAGTCCTTCTCTGGTTCATAGACTTTGGCAACAATTTCTATCCGCGGATTCGGCATCCAGGAGGTTCAGCCAAGGACTGCCATACGCTACGACGAGTGCCGATGACCGATATTTATCATTATGCGCACGAAGAAATAGAACCGCAACTCTGTCTGCAAGCTCCGTCTGTAGATCCTACCTTGCTGCAAGCTCTGGAAGGTTGGTATTAACATCAACCGTGCGTAGAATGCGTCGCGAAGGTAGTCTTTTTGCGAGGCGACCAGCCATTTGCGTCCCGCTCACGTCACGCCATCGGCGGGAACGTTTGCAGTGGGCACGTCAACATGTCCACTGGACTCGTGATGAATGGAGGGCTGTTCTCTTTACGAATGAGTCCAGGTTTAGCCTCCAAAGCGATAGTAGGCGTACTTTGATTTGGAGAGAACCTGGAACTCGTTTTCATCCAACACACATCCGGGAAAGAGATGCATACGGATCAGGCAGCGTCTGTGTTTGGGATGGCATCTCTTTGGGTAGACGCACAGACCTCCATGTCTTTCCCTGTGAAAATGTGAATGCTCACACCTGTAGAGATAACATCCTTGATGCTTATGTGCGCCCTTATGCCGGGGCAATAGGTGATGCTTTCGTGCTACAGGACGATAACGCGAGACCACACAGGGCTTGCATCGTGGATGCTTATCTTGAGCAGGAAACAATTCAGCACATGGAGTGGCCAGTTCGATCACCGGTCCTGAATCCTATCGAGCATATTTGGGACGCTTTAGGACGATGTATAGCTGCTCTCAATCCTCCTCCTAGGACCCTAGCCACGCTTTCAACTGCTTTGCAAGAGCAATGGCTCTCACTTCCTACCGAACTCATAGACCGCATAATTGACAGCATCACACATCGCTGTATGTGCTGTATTGCTTCTCGGGGGGATCGTACGCCATATTAACGGTACTTTTCCTATACCAAACTGTCACATCCGATTTGTTCATTGTATAAATATGCTAGTTTCTATGACACCATAATTGTCTGGCGATTTCTTTTTATGATATTTTATACCTATCTATGTGTTGTATAATGTGTATATGTTTCATTAAATTATACGCGTAACTTTTTGAGTAATCGCTATTTCTGTGACTTTTCCTTAATTTTTGATAACCAGTGTATATATATATATATATATATATATATATATATATATATATATATATATATATATATATATATATATATATATTTATTTATTTATTTATTTATTTTGACATTAATTGCATACATTGACCGTTGTATTTAATTTGAATGTTCTCCTTAGCGAAGTGCGGGTTTTCAGCTAGTAGAGAATAAAATGGTAGACAAAAAAATGGTGTAGGAACAGAGTGGCTAACTTAAAATTTGTCCACTTGAGAAACTATTAATGACGACGGGCCAACTAGAATATCAGAGCGAATTTGGATGTTTGCTGTGCGGAAGGCGGTATTCAATCATCAGATCTGCATAGTGCACTAAGTATTTTAATTTTAAAATAAATTGAAATAGTTTAGTTCAAATTATTTAAAATACTTACAAATACAGTCTCCTCAAAAAAGGACAAATTATAACTTATGAAAAATTGTATTCCTGATTTTTTAGAAAATTACGTTCTCGATAAAAAATGTTTGCTTCGTAATAAATTATTTTTGGCGATAACAAAATGTATATATGTTTTAAAAAATGCCAAAAACAAAACACAACTTTGTAAATTCAACTATAAACACCTTCAAAGTAGCAATCTTCGAACGCATTTTTTAAAATTCATTTGATTTTGGGAACATAAAACATTTGTTTAAAAAACAAAATAAAATCCGTTTTCTTAACAAAATGAAATGAAGTCTGATTCACGAAAATATGTTTAGATTACAAAACAAAAAATAAAATCAGTTTTTATAATAATCAAAAAGTAGGAAATATCTAATGAGAGAAGCTTGCGAAGGAAGATGTAGGAAGGGCAGTAAAATCTACGTTGATTTCCTTGGCTTTAATGTGTTTCGTTTTGCAAAAGGTGCTTGCGCACAAATAAATTCTGTCGAACATAGAACAAATGAGAGAAGTATTTCGTTTTATAACAAAATAATATGTTCGCTTTTAATTGCTTTGGTGACGTGGGCCGATTAAAAAGTTCTGCCAGGCCAGATGCAGCCCACGGACCGTCAGTTGGCCATCCCTGGTGTAAGAGGATCAAGCAGAAAGGTAAGTTTTAAACACTGAATGAGCTCATAGGCAAAGGAGGAAAAGGACTTTATATAGAATGATAACAATACTGGCAGTGCATAAATTGAAAAAGCCATGAGATTTAAAAACTGAGAATTATAATAATACATTACATATGTATTTAAGTATATAAAATATTAATTAATAAAGAGGATATCAATCCGTAAGGAAGTTCCCTTTGATAAATAGCGTAACACAAACATATATATTCAGAAGAATTCCAGAGAGATTCATTGTCAGAAAGATTAGTTCTTGATTTGAAGAAAATTATTAGATAGTTTAGGGGAAACATATTATTTAATTTATTATTTTTCATTCCACTTCCTTCACATGAAAAGTTGTTTCCTTCATACATGACGTAAACGAATTTTTATTTAAAAAATGGTTAAGTTTGAAAATGAATCTTAAAAGTATTCTGCCTGCTGACAGAAAAAGTAATTAATTAGAATGTCAAGTCGGACCTTAAAGCGCGTCAAAACTACTCATTCCACCAAACCGCATTTTTTAAGCAGTGTTCTGCAACGCCATCTAAGGCTACAGACGTGAATGTCATTTACACTTGAACGCGGAAAAATCTGTTATACCATGTCTCAAAACAAGTCAGAATTTTCTAATTAAGGTAGCTGACATTAGAAAAATGGGGTGTTCGAGAAATATCCGGAACACTTAAAGAAATCCGAGATCAAGAAAAGTAGGATTTAATGTCGATAAAGATAAACGAATACTCCTGTCCGATATATTAAGAACGTTGGCATTTTGCTGAATGTAACGTCTTAATATCCCTGATCTGAAATTTGAAGTCAAGGAAATATTGCATATCTAAATTTCAGGAAAGTGTACTGAGGAAGAACTAATTAATTTATTAATGGATTGTATTAGGAGGCTATATAATGTTGGACAAAGCAAAATGTAATAAATATTTATTTCCCAATATTACGTAAACCATAACGTACTGTTTTATAGAGGTTGTACCTTAATGTTAAATTTATGTCTCATTTCAAACACTTTATGTATCAATTTAAATGGTCACAAACAGTGTCATTGCATCGCTTTGTTTTAAAATTTTATATAAACAATAACATATTTTATGATACTGTTGTTTACAGGAATAGACTGATTTATGGTTCACATAAAATACAGTAGTTGAAGTTTCGGTTATCTCTTTTAATGTTGATACCCAAATTACAGCAGAATTCATGAACAAATGTAATAATGACACATAAAA
This sequence comes from Dolomedes plantarius, assembly GCA_907164885.2. Lineage (NCBI taxonomy): Eukaryota > Metazoa > Arthropoda > Arachnida > Araneae > Dolomedidae > Dolomedes > Dolomedes plantarius. Next base: position 7,250,456 of record OU015501.1, on the reverse strand, counting down.
TTTACTTAGAAAACCCAACTGGTGCCGAACTTGATAAAAAAAAAGTTAGACATCGGATCTTCAGCTAAAAATACTGATAATCGATTGTTTGAAAGTAGAAAGAACATTTCGAAACAGCAAAAGTCAGGATTAAGGCAAAAGCTTTGATCTTAGTAAGAAAGAAGGTGAAAAGAAACATAGGAATTACTTAAAATGACAACATAAGCCCTAGTTTTTATTTTATACATATAAAAGAAAGGTTTTGAGAGGTATGTAGCTGGGTTAGTGATATTTGTAGATCACATTTTACATATTTCCCTTTTCCTTCATTCTTTCGAACTCGTGCTTTAATACGGTCAAGAAAATAAGATTTCTAATCGTAATGGTAATCGAACTGCTTGCATGATTATTAGCTGTTTGTCCACTCGTGTGAGCAAATAATAACGCTCCTAATTGCCGAAGTACATTTCATTCTCAAATTTCCCGCTAAGTAATAGTATTTATTAATGCATTTTAAAGGCTTCTGTAAAAGCATATGCTTTACTCACTGGTGCAAGTGAATAATTTTTTATTCTTATTAGAATAATTTAATTAATAAACTATTACATACAAATGCTCATGTCCTACGACTAGAAGGGTAGAGTCTGAATACTAGATATAGGAAACTATTAGTGTTAAAACAAACAGCAAAAATTTCTCAAAATAGTTACCAACTAAACTACATTACACTTTCAAATAGTAGCCAAGCTCTATCAATTCGCACAGGCTACTTTTGAGATAAATAATGTGGAACACTACCTTACAAAGAAAAACTAAATACTTATAAATTTAACCTTGTCTTTACTTTAAAAAAATATTCAGACTTCAAAAAAATTGCATAAAATGATAAGGAAATATAGAAGGTGGAATGAGCTGCACGCGGAAAATTTCGGAAGAAGAAAATGAAAGATAATATATATATATATATATGTGTGTGTGTGTGTGTGTAAGTAATAATAACGTCCCACCATTATTAACTGTTTGGCCCCATCTTTTTTACCTAATGTGTATTCTAAATTATTCTCTCTTCAATAAAGCCCAGTCCCTTTTTCCAAATTGCGACCAACAAATAAACGAATTAACCGACTAGTTTGTCTCTTAAGGCACGCGCTGAAAGTCAGGCTCCTATGATTGAGGATGATTCAGAAACCAAGTGGCTTGCATCGCATGTTTGGAATCTAGAATTAGGGCTCACGTGGTCAAATCAGATGTTCGGTCTGGACAATTAAGGAAATGTTAATACCTAGCGTCACGTTAGCACCCGCATGGTTTAAAAGATGGGACAGAAGATTTTTGCGCTCTCTGCTTCGTCGCTTCTCTTATTATCCTTGTCCTGTCTTCGCACTGCTCCGCTGCTGTCCAGTAATACGATGTAAAGTCTGCCTTCTGAATGCGTGGCATTACTATTGTGTGAGGGGGCTGGGGGTGCCTTGGGTGGATTTCAGATCTGTACTGTATATCCGGCATCCTCCAGCCCCACAGCAATTGAAAATGCATCCGAACTTGGGAAATTAACCCTCTACTGCGTATTCAGGCTCTTGCTACGTAGTGACTGGTCTTCAGGTGTTTCATGACCGATACTTGAAAGAGGAGGGGGGCCGAGGTGGATTATATAGATTACTATTGTGTGTGTTAGGCCGTAAATGTACCTGTGCTTTGCTGAATACCTGCTGAATTATATCGTCAAGTTATTAATAAATAAATTCCATGGATACTGTCCCTGCGTTACGTCTCTGTTCTGTGTGTTCATCAATGCCTCTCCTCTATGTGGTTTTACCTCCCCGATGTGGCAATGGCTCCCCTGAAATAGTAATCTTCTCGTCGCTCTGGCTGCATCTACACTGTCAGATTTCATCTCCGCTACATAGTTTTAAGTTAAAGTTTACCATGCTTGAAAAGCCGATAACATATATATATATATATTTCTAAGCCGATATATATATATATATTGAAATTACTACACATATCTTGTTGTTGGCTTCAGCACAATAAATTTTGCCAAATGCCAATTACGACATAACTCGCATGCTTTTTTATAAACAAATAATAATAAATTTCAATTTTAATAGAATTCGACTATGCTTACACGTAACTTTTAGAAAATACAACTAATTAACGTTGGCGGCAGGGACGGTGAGCTATAAACAGCATGTAAGTCAATTTGGTAATGAATGTTTATATCCTTTGATTTATTTGAGGGAACAGACTACATTAGTTATCCCTGTCATTATATATATGGTCGTCCGTGTGTGTGTACTAAATTTTTCTTCCTATAAAGGTAACAATATTTCCTCAGAAAATATGACCTCCCCGACAAAAAAACTGGTAGTAGCGACAAACTAGCGGTATCTAATTGCCACCTAAAACATCGTCTAATTTAAAATATGAAAAAAAGTTTCTGAAAATTCTTTAAAGTTTGTAAGAACTAATACAGCTCTTGTTTGCAAATAAATATTAATATTATAATATTCTATTAAATGAAATAAAAAAGTAATTTTGTTAATTTTAAAGTGTAACAATCTATAAATTAAAGTAGCAATTAATTGCACACTTTCCAATAAGGCCTCGCGTTATTCAGCTTTTATGTCAATGCGTTTTACTGTGAGAAGAATTTTCCGTTTAATATTGAAAAAGAGCTTAAAAACACTAAAGAAAAAAAGCTTAAAATTAAATTTGCAAGTGTTGTATGTAGAACTGGAAAGCCATTTTCAAGAGATTTGTTTGTATTTCTTTCAAAATATAAATAAACAAAATATGCTTATGAGCCTTTGAACTTCAAATTCCTTTTATGTTTGATTGAATATACAAATATATACGTGACAAAGTGTTTTCTCTCATGAAATATACGGAACAGAAAAATAGTTTCTCCTTTAAGAAATCCGAACATGAAGCATCGATCCGACGGCAAACATCAGTATTGACAAAAAGATGTTTTGAGCATAGTGACGTTTTCCATAGGCCCCTGTGTGGATATATTTCTGAGTCATATTTCAATCTACAATAAATTATATTCAGGTTGCCTTTTTCTTCTCGAAATGCATTAGCGTATGAATAACAGATTAAATATGTATAGGTTTTTTTATTTCTTTATTGAATAAATATGTTTCTTTCAATTCCGCTACATATTAATATTTGTTTCTTGTCCTACAATTTGGTTGCAATGTACTTTTTGCGTAATATATCTATAAATATATTACAGATTTATTCTTAATAATATAAATATGGGTGATGCTATTATTCACTTTTAAAAAAATATATATTTTAACTTAACACACACACACGTGAAAATATATATATATATATATATATATATATATATATATATATATATATATATATATATATATATATATATATATATATATATATATATATATATATATATATATATATATATATATATATATATATATATACACACTGCTGGCCACCCAAATTGCAACACCAAGAAAGACAAGAGATATCACAACAAAATTTATTTTGTAGATAACATGTCGACCAAGTATCAAATGATTAAATTTATAGACTTCTGTGAAGTGTGGTTCCTGCGAAAATCAGTAGCCAGAGTAGCCGCCATTGTTGGAGATCACCGCTGCCACACGCCTCGGCATTGATTCAAAGAGACTTTGGATGAGTTCTTGGGGTACAGCAGACCAAGCAGCTTCCACACGTTGCCAAAGTTGATCTGCTGTGGCAGCTGGGGATGGAATCTGGGTCAATCGTAGAGCAACCATGGACCACATGTTTTCTATCGGCGAAAGATCCGGAGAGCGAGGCGGCCAGGGAAGCAATTCAATCTGGCGATTGACGAAGAACCGTTGGACAATGCGTGCCACGTGTGGTCGCGCATTATCCTGTTGAAATATGGCTGTGGGCAAGCCCTGAAGTTAAGGAAGGACAACTGTCTCCAACACCTCGGAGATGTAGCGCTGGCTGTTTAAAGTACCGGCAATGCGTACTAGAGGTGTGCGAGAGTGATATCCAATACCGCCCCATACCATAATACCCGGTGCAGGACCAGTGTGGCGGTGCATAACGCAGCTGTTCAGCATCCTCTCTTCACGGTGTCTCCAGACTCGAATGCGACCATCGTGGTGTTGCAGACAGAAGCGTGACTCGTCAGTAAAGACAATTTCATTCCATTCTGCCGTCCACATCCTTCTGTCATCGCACCATTGGCGGCGGAGACGTCTGTGGTTCTGCGTCAAGGGTAGACAAAGCAATGGACGTCTTGCGGACAGACCACTCTGCTGTAAACGGCGTCGAATGGTACGCGCAGACACTGGATGATGCGTTACA